>MCJB01025822.1:32389-61325 GCA_002018475.1 Nicotiana obtusifolia
GGGGGGGGGGGGGTCTGGAGCACGCTGTCTGCACCTAGAGTTTGGGCCCGCTGTCCGCATGAAGTTCTAAGCATATTTGAAGGCCTAGATGTGTTATTGGGTTGTTCTTTATTTGTATTTGGGCTTGTAATCATTCAATGTGGTCTGCAATAATTTGAATAACAAATGATGGGGAGGTTAATAAAATTTGGGGGAACGGGTATATTCTATTTTTGCATAAAAAGCTAGAAAATATGCCTGTAGGGTCCACATGCTTTTTTTGCTATTTTTGTTTGACATACTCTATTTCTACACACTTATAGAAAGCATGCCAATAGGAAATCACACACTACACTTAACTATCCTAATGCCTGTACATTACTCAAAAGCTTGATTGTTTGACTAAATACTTTGCTTGCTTTCGTGTCTACTTCTACCTAATTAGTAGATATCATGTCTATAGGATTGTAATAATACATACTTTATTAACATTCATCTAGATACCATGATTATAGGGTCTTAACTAATTAATTAATCAGCTGCTTTTGTCGTTTTATTATACTGCCACCTAGATAGCATGCCTATAAGATATGTATGACTAAATCAATTCCAATATTAACCATTAAAAATCATGTATATTGGTTTTATCATACCTGGAATTTATAAATTAGTTAATTTAGAACAGCAACACTGCCTGTACGAGATTTGAAATCAAAATCGTATAGCAATCATGCCTATAGGAATGCACCACTCGCCTAAGACACCTATCAGTGCTAATAAACCTGAGTCTCCAAATAGTACGCTGTCTCCTTGCCTAAGCCATTTAGAACATTGACGATGCATGTACAACACTGGAATCAGAATCACATAGAAACCATGCTTATAGGACTTAATGCTTCTGCAATTGTCTACTGCGTAATTGTCTGCGTGCTTTCTTGCTTATGTGTGGAGGTTAATTGAGCCTTTTATTACAATTATATACAGTCCTATATGTTTTGATTGTCCCCTAGTTTTATCATTTTGAGCACCTGAATGGAGTTTAGAACTGCCAAATAGTAGGTCCTAAGCCTCCTGGACGATAAGCATGGGACGGGTAGTGCACACATAGGGTACGACTTAGAAATGAATTAGAATGCCTTTAAGTAAACAACTTCACTATAGTAATCGGGTAGCATGAGATGATAATCTGTGTCCGCTGGATAATATGAGCATCCCCCACCATAAGGGAGTTGCGAAGTATTATTTATGTTGCATGGGGTGATCCTTTAGGCTAATAAACTTAGGACCCCCTCTCTTTACATACTTGTTCAGCGTAGCTATTAAGATTTTTGCTGGTTCCCCACGTGTTTTAATAAGACTCCCCAACTTCTAATTTCCCATCTATTTATTTGATCACCTAGCTTAATTATATAATCCACATAGTCTAAAGTTGGGTCGGGACCCACAGTTGTGGACTTCGAAGAATGCCTAACACCTTTTCTTTGAGGTAATTTAAGCCCTTACCCAATCTTCGGTAGCGTTGACTAGTCAAACAGAGTTATTTGCAAATAGGTGCCCTAACGCACATCAAAATCGTTAGGTGATGACTATTTTCTTTTAATACCTCCTTTTAAAAGAGTTGTCGCACGTCGAAACCCGCTTTAGCGAGAAAACAGGGCGCGACACCTGCCAGGCCAGATGCCATTGTTTTAGACACAGTGATCACATGTATTGTCTTAGTATGCCGCATGGATGCTTCTGTATTATTTGACTCTGGTTCCACTTATTCATATGTATCATCGTATTATGCTCATTATCCAGATATGCCCCGCGAGTCCTTAGTTCATCTGCTCATGTATCTATGCCTGTGGGCGATACTATTGTTGTGGACCATGCATATCGGTCATGTGTAGTGACTATTAGGGGGTTGGAGACGAGAGTTGATCTCTTATTGCTTAGTATGGTTGATTTCGACGTGACTTGGGTGTGGATTTGTTGTCTCCATGTCATGCTATTCTGGATTGTCACGCTAAGACCGTGACGTTGGCAATGCCGTGTTTGTCAAGGATTGAGTGGAGGGGTTCGCTAGACTATGTTCCCAGCAGAGTGATTTCATATTTGAAGGCCCAACGGATGGTTGGGAAGGGTTGTTTATATTATTTGGCCTTTGTGAGGAATGTTGTTGCTGATACCCCAATAATTGATTCTGTTCCAGTGGTACGAGACTTTCCGAATATGTTTTCTGCAGACCTGCCGGGCATGCTACCCGACATGGATATTGACTTGGTGCCAGGAACTCAGCTCATTTCTATTCCTCCATCGTCTGGTACCGGCTGAGTTGAAGGAATTGAAAGAACAGCTTCAGGAACTTCTTGATAAAGGGTTTATTAGGCCTAGTGTGTCACCTTGGGGTGCACTAGTTTTGTTTGTGAAGAAGAAGGATGGCACTATGCGGATGTGCATTGACTATAGGTAGTTGAACAAAGTTACAATCAAGAACAAGTATCCTTTGCCGCGCATTGATGATCTATTTGACTAGCTTCAGGGAGCGAGGGTGTTCTCTAAGATTGACTTAAGGTCTGGGTATCACAGTTGAAGATTTGGGACTCGGATATTCTAAACATGGCATTCAGGACTCATTATGGTGATTATGAATTCCTTGTGATGTCTTTTGGGCTGAACAATGCCCCAATATCGTTCATGCATATGATGAACAGTGTATTTCAACCTCATCTCGACTCATTTGTCATAGTATTCATTGATGATATCCTGGTGTACTCTCGTAGCCAGGAAAAGCATGCCAGTATTTGAGGATTGTACAACAGCGACTAAGGGAGGAGAAGCTTTATGCCAAGTTCTCCAAGTGTGAGTTTTGGCTTAGTTCAGTGGTGTTCTTGGTGCACGTAGTGTCCAGTTCCGAAGAAGATAGAGGCAGTTCAGAGTTGGCCCATACCGCCCTCAATTACGGAAATTCAGACCTTTCTCAGCTGGCCGGTTATTATCATTGCTTCGTGGAGGGTTTCTCGTCTATTGCCAATGCCTTTGACCAAATTGACCTAGAAGGGTGCTACTTTCAAGCGGTCGGATGAGTGTGAAGAGAGCTTTCAGAAGCTCAAGAATGCCTTGACCACAACTCTAGTTCTAGTTTTGCCTTCCGCTTTAGGTTCTTATACAGTGTATCATGATGCTTCTCGGATCGGTATTGGGTGTGTCTTGATGCAGGAGGGTAGAGTGATCGCTTATGCTTCGCGTCAATTGAAGCCTCATGAGAAGAACTACCCCGTCTACGATTTGGAGTTGGCACCATCGCTCATGCATTGAAGATTTGGAAGCATTATCTCTACGGTGTATCTTGTGAGGTATTTATGGATCATCAGAGTCTTCAACACTTGTTCAAATAAAAGGATCTAAATTTGAGGCAGCGGAGATGGTTGGAGCTGCTAAAGGACTATGATATTACTATTCTGTATCATCTCGGGAAGGCCAATGTCGTGGCCGATGCTTTGAGTAGAAAGGCGGTGAGTATGGGTAGCCTTGCATTCATTTTTGTCGGTGAGAGACTGCTTGCAGTTGATGTTCAAGCCTTGGCCAACCAGTTCGTGAGATTAGATATTTTGGAGCCCAGCAGGGTTCTAGCTTGTGTGGTTTCTCGATTTTTCTTATACGATCGCATCAGAGAGCGCCAGTATGATGATCCTCATTTGCTTGTCCTTAAGGACACGGTTCAGCACGGTGATTCCAAAGATGTTACTATTTGGGATGATGGGGTGTTGAGGATACATGGCGAGATTTGTGTGCCCAATGTATATGGGCTACGTAAGTTGATTCTTGAGGAGGCCCATAGCTATTCCTTTCATCCAGGTGCCGCAAAGATGTACTAGGACTTGAGGCAGCATTATTGGTGGAGGAAAATGAAGAAGGGTATAGTGGGGTTTGTAGCTTGGTGCCTTAACTGTCAACAGGTGAAGTATGAGCATCAGAGACCGGGCGAATTGCTTCAAAGGCTCGAGATTCCAGAGTGAAAATGGGAGCGTATCATCATGGATTTTATAGTTGGGCTCCCATGGACTTCAAGGAAGTTCGATACTATTTGGGTGATTGTGGACCGGCTGACCAAGTCCACGCACTTCATTCCAGTTGGGACTACTTATTCTTCGGAGTGGTTGGCTGAGATTTACATCCGCGAGATTGTTCACCTTCACGCTGTGCTAGTGTCCATCATTTCAGATCGCGGCACGCAGTTTACATCGCAGTTTTGGAGCCCCATGCAGCGTGAGTTGGGCACCCAGGTTGAGTTGAATACAACATTTCACCCTTAGACGGTCGGCCAGTCTGAGCGCACCATTCAGATATTGGAGGATATGCTTCGCACTTGTGTCATTGATTTCGGGGGTTCTTGGGATCAGTTTCTGCCACTTGCAGAGTTTGCTCACAACAACACCTACCAGTCGAGCATTCAGATTGCTCCCTATGAGGCTTTGTATAGGAGACGCTGTCGATCTCTGGTGGGTTAATTTGAGCCGGGTGAGGCTAGGCTATTAGGACTTGGTGCAGGATGCTTTGGACAAGGTCAAATTGATTCAGGATCAGCTTCACACAACCTAGTCTAGACGGAAGAGTTACGCTGATAGGAAGGTTTATGATGTTGCTTTCATGGTTGGGGAGAACGTACTACTCAATGTTTCACCAATGAAGGGTGTTATGAGGTTCGGAAAGAAGTGCAAGTTGAGCCCTCGGTGTAGGCTGTTTGAGGTACTTCAAACGATTGGAGAGGTGGCTTACAAGCTTGCCTTTTGAGATATCATTGTCATATTTTCTGTAACTTTCCATACTGTTAAATGTTGAAAGTGGACCGTAATAATTGGAATTATCCCTACTTTCAGTCCAAAGGTTAGATTTGTTGCTTATTGAGTTGATTGTACTAATGCTACACCATGTACCTCGTGTGCAGATCCAGGTGCTTCCAGTTACAGCGGTTGTTGATTTGCAGAGGCTAGATCTTCGGAGATCATTGAGGTAGCCGCTTGGCGTTCGCAAACCTTGAATCTTCTCCCTTATCTTTCAGTTTATTTATTCAGTTTTACTTCTAGAGACTGTACTAGGCTTTATCATTTTGTAGATGCTCATATACTCAGTGACACTCCAGTTTTGGGAAGAATTTATGTATTGAGTTATGATTTCCTATCATGTCTTAAGTGATTTTCCTTTATTAAAGCTATTTTAATATCTTTCAAAGATTTAAAGTGTTGGAAATTTCTGAATACTCGGCTTGCCTAGTACCACGATAGGCGCCATCACGACGGGTTGGTTTTGGGTCGTGACATATAAGCACGTTTGGTTTGGGTCCAGGGTGACCCGACATCGCTTCAGCACATTATGTGAAAGATTGTGAAAAATGAGTTTTCAAATTGAAATCTTGAGTTTTGATGATTGATTATTGTTAATTTGATGTTAATTTGATGTTGGAGAAAGTTTATATGATGCTATTACACTTATGTGCATGTTCGGTTTAATGCCCGAGGGGCTCAGGTGAGTTTCAGATTGATTTCGGACCATTTTAGGACATGTGATATTGCTTGTTTTTCTAGTGGTGCTCAAAGCTTCATGATTGCAAATGGGAAATTTGTGGCTGGGGTGGGGCTGGTTACTCTTCGTTAATGCGAAAAGTAGGTCGCGAACGCGATGACTTGGGGGGGAGGGGAGGGGCTGCCCTTCGCGAAGACCCTTCGGGAACGTGTAGCTTTAGGTTGGCTGGGGGGGAAGACTAGGGAGTTCTTTATCAACGCGACAAGCAAGTCGTGAACATAGAGACTTGGCTAGGGATGGATTCGCGAACGTGGTTGGGACCTTGAGCACGCGAACGCCAACTGGCATGTGTGCTTCGCGATCGTGACCGGTGCTTCGCGAACGCGAAGAACACCTGACGCCTAGTTAAATAAAAATTCTATGTCGAAATTTTATCATTCTACACCATTTTCGAAACCTAGCGCTCGAACTAGAGACTATTTTGAAGAGATTTTCATCCCTACTTCATTGGTTTGTACTTTTTAACTAGTTTTGATGTGTTTTCATAATCACCCATTGATTTTTTAATTTTAAATTATTCACTTCATAGTATAAATCAGGGGTTTTGGTTGGAATTAAGGAATTGAGGGAATTTGAGATTTAGACCTCTAATTGAGGTCGAATTTTGAAACAAATTACATAATCGAGCTCGGGGGTGAATGGGTGGTTGATTTTGTGTAAGAATCTCGGATTTTGACCAAGCGAGCCTGGGGTTAACTTTTTTTAAATTTCATTAAAGATTGAATCTTTTTCACTCGTGGGTAGTTTCTAAAGGTTATTTTGAATTGTTTTAACTATATTAGGCTAGATTTGATTGGTTTGGAGGCGTGTTCTAAAGGAAAAAGCCGTGGTTGATCATTGATTTGGTTGCGAGAAGAGGTAAGTGTTGTGGTTAGCCTTGACTTGAGGGAATTAGGACTTGATTGGTCTATTTGGTACTTGATTTATGTGTGGGGGGTAGCATATATGCAAGATGACGAGCGTATATACATAGTCATGTGTTAAGCATGCGAGTTGGGATATTTATTAATTGTCTTCAATTATTTCATGCCTTCATTTAATTTATGTTATTACTTGTTAAATGCTTTAATTGTTACTTGCCCTTACTTGTTAAATTCATGCCTTTATCCGTTACGTGCCTTAATTTGCTAATTGTTTCCATGTATCGGTGTCTTTATTTATTGATTGCCTTTACTTGCTTTATGACTTTGTGTATTGTTAGATGGCTACTTTTATCCACTTTATGTCTCTAATTATTTTATTCTCTTATTGCGTTTTATTTTGAGATACGCCATAGTTGGTTGTAGTTTATACATTTGATTTATATTATTTGGGATCGGGTTGGATATCTCAACGAATATGGGTATTATTGTGTAGGATCGAGTTGCACGCTACAATGGATATTTGTATTACTGTGTGGGATGGGGTTGCACGCCGCAACGGATATTGGTATTACTATTTGGGATCAGGTAGCATGCTGCAACAATATTTGTATGTATGTATATATGTATGTGTGTGTGTGTGTATTTGTGGCTAAGGTTGCGTGCCATAATGGAGAAGACATGTTATCTATATATATTTATGGATCGGGTTATGCGCCGCAACGGAAAAGACATATTGATTGTCTGTAACTGTTAATTCCTTATCCGTGTTGATGTTATTTTGGGGTCCTCTATTATGTATTTTCTGTTCCAGTTATCATCTAATACTTCTTTTCTCTGTTTTGCTGTTATTTCATTATAGTCGTACAAGTTTATAGTGAGTGCCATGTTATAGCCTTGTCACCACTTTGTCGAGGTTAGACTCAGCACTTACGGAGTATATGGGGTCGGTTGTAGTCATACTACACTTCTGTACCTTTTGTGCAGATTTTGGTCTTGGTCCCAACAGCAGTTAGTGGAGGCTCGCTCGGATCATCTTTTCACGGAGACTTGAGTTAGAGCTGCACGACATATTTGTATGTCTGTATGTATGTATGTGTGTGTGTGTGTCTCTATATATATATGTGTATATATTTGTGGATCGGGTTGCACGCCGTAATAGAGAAGACATGTTATTATATATATTTATGGATCAGGTTACGGGCCGCAACGGAAAAGACATATTGGTTGGCTGTAACTGTTGGTTCCTTATCTGCGTTGTATTGAAAAAGTTGAGCTTTGATGTTATTCTGGGGTCCTCTGTTATGTATTTTCTATTCCATTTTTGATGTTATAGTTGTTTTCTCCGTTTTGTTGTTAGTTCATTATACTCGTACAGGTTTATAGTGAGTGCCTTGTTATAGACTTATCACTACTTTGTCGAGGTTAGGCTTGGCACTTACGGAGTACATGGGGTTGGTTGTTCTCATACTACACTTCTGTACTTTTTGTGCAGATTTTGGTGTTGGTCCCAACAGTAGTTAGTGGAGGCTCGCTCGGATCATCTTTTCACCGAGACTTGAGTTAGAGTTGCACAACGTTCGCAGACCCTGAAGTCCCCTTCTTATTTCTTGCAATGTTATTTCATTTTGACAGTTGTATTTTATATTCAGACCTTGGTTGTAGTATTTTTTTCTAGTAGTTCATGTATTTGTGACACCAAATTATGGAAGTTTACTAGACGGCGTATTGGGACTTATTATATCTATTTTGAAGTTCAATCTTTTTTAATATTATTTATCTTCTTTTAAAAATTGTTAAAATGAATAATGTGTAGCTAATGTTGGCTTGCCTAGCAAGCGAACGTTAGGCGCCATCACGGTCTAGCGATTGGGATTTCAGGTCGTGACATGTTGGTATCAGAGTACTAAGTTGCCTAAGTCTCACAAGTCATGAGCAAGCTTAGCAGAGTCTGGAGGATCGGTACAGAGACATCTGTACTTATCTTCCAGAGGCTATAGGGCTTTAGGAAATTTCATTTCTTTCTTTCTCTATCGTGCTATTTGATTCTATCATTGAGCTTGAATCATTCTATTCTTGTTTTCTAACAGGTGGTGAGGACACGCAAAGCATCCACCGCAGATTAGGAGCCGGAGCCCCGAGCTACAGCCACTACCAGGGGTAGAGGCCAAGGTAGGGGTAAAGCTCAGCCTTGAGCACGTGAGTAACTACCATTGCAGATACCTCAAATCGAGCATGAGGAGGCGATCCATGTTCAGACTGCGACAGTTGGACCAGCTCAGGTCCTAGAGGGGTTTATTGCCACTCCCGTACTTCAGGACGCTCTAGTCCGCCGGGTTGGCCTTATGAAGAGTGTGGCCCAGGATGGAGTATTTCCTATGGCACCAGCTGTCTATTTGGTTGGGGAAGGAGCCCGGACTCCCGCCACTCACACTATAGAGAAAATGGATCACGAGTATCAGACAGTTCGAGCAGTTGGAGCAGATCAACGTGTCATCGCCACACAGCCCAGGGAGGGACCCACTATGTCATCCGAGGGGTTGAAGAGATTGGACTAGTTCACCAAGCTATTTCCTATTCGATTTGGTGGTATACCTTCTGAGGACCCACGGGATTTCATAGATTGTTGTCACGTGGTATTGCACAACATGGGTATAGTGGAGTCCAATGGAGTTGACTTCGCGGTATTTCAGATGCATGGCTCTGCCAAGAGGTTGTGGCAGTAGTATGTTCGGGTCAACCAGAAGATTCACCTCCATTCACTTGGGATCCTTTTTTACAGCTATATTCTGGGAAGTTCACCCCCTTCACTCTAAGAGAGGACTATCGTAGCTAGTTTGAGCGCGTCCAGCAGGGTAGTATGACTGTTACCCAGTTCGAGACAAGATTTGTGGATTTATCTCGCCATGCAGTTGTCTTGATCGCTATTGAGAGGAAGAGGGTGAGGAGATTATAGATGGCCTTATTTTGATCGGGCTAAAGATGGCGAGCGATACTAAGGATGATATTTCTTTCAACTGGATTGTAGAGATTGCTAGACGGATTGAGAGGGTTCATGGCCAGGGTAGAGAGGTGGCATCTGAGAAGAGGCTTCGTCATTTAGGTGGTTTCAGTGGTGCCTCATCTGGAGGCTGGGGTTCCTTTGGTAGAGGCCATCCTATCAGGCCGGCTCAGTCAACACTTTAGGCATCACACGGTGTTTCGGGCATTTGTGGTTCGTATAGGTCTCATCTTGAGCAGCTAGCCTACAGTGCACCTTTTGCTCCCATCAGTGTACCACGAATTCAAAGCTATCACAGTGGTAATCCGAACCATCAGGTTCAATCTTAGATTCAGCAGCCACGCCAGCCAAGAGAGTGTTTTGTGTGTAGAGGTTCGGGTCATATCAGGAGGTATTGTCTCATGCTTCAGAGTAGTGTGCTCAACAGGGTTCTGGTTCCATCATTCTAGCAGCGGTTGCTCTAGCGCTTGCTCAACCAGCTAGAGGCGGGGGTCATGCAACTCGAGGTGGTGATAATGTAATTAGAGGTAGAGGCCGTCTGAGAGGTGGAGGCTAGAGTGGGGGGCTCAGCGGCATTTCCATGCTTTTTTAGCTAGACCCGAGTCAAAGTCGTCCGATGTGGTCATCACAGGTATTGTACCGGTTTTCCGTTGAGATGCATCAACTTTTTTGATCTGGGTTCCACTAATTCGTATGTGTCATCCTATTTATCTTCATATTTAGATGTGTCTTGTGACTCTTTTAGTGCTCCTATTTATGTGTCTACGCATGTGGGAGATTTTACTGTGGTAGACTGTATTTAACGCTCGTGTGTGGTCTCTATCGGGAGTTATAAGACTAGGGTAGACCTTGCATGGTGGACTTTGATGTTATTTTAGGCATGGCTGGTTCTCACCATATCACGCTATTCTGGATTGTCACGCTAAGACTATGACGTTGGCCATGTCGGGATTACCGAGATTGCTTGGATTGGAGTGGAGAGGTTTATTGGCTTATGTCCTAGTAGAGTGGTATCTTTTCTGAAGTCACAATGGATTGTTGTAAAGGGGTGCTTGGCATACTTAGCCTTTGTGAGGGATGTTAGCCCTGATACTTCTACCCTTGAGTCAGTTCCGGTAATGAGAGACTTTCCAGATGTGTTTCCAACAGACCTACTAGGCATGCCGCCTGATAGGAATATCAATTTTTGTATTGACTTAGTGCCGGAAACTTAGCCCATCTCTGCTTCACCATATCGCATAGGACTAAAGGAGTTAAAGGAATTAAAGGAACAACTTCAGGAGCTGCTTGATAAGTGTTTCATCAGACTGAGTGTTTTGCCTTGGGGTACTTTAGTTCTATTTGAGAAGAAGAAAGACAACATTATGAGGATGTGTATTGACTAAAGGCAGCTGAACAAAGTTATAGTCAAGAACAAGTACCCACTACTGCGTATTGATGATTTATTTGACCAACTTTAGGGTGCTAACACATTCTCGAATATTGACATGAAATCGGGATATCATTAGTTAAAGATACGGGCTTCAGACATTCCGAAGACGGCTTTCAGGACTCACTATGGCCACTATGGGTTTTTAGTGATGTCTTTTCGCTTACTAATGCACCAACAACCTTTATGCACTTGATGAACAGTGTGTTCCAGCCGTATCTTGATTCCTTCGTCTCATGTTCATTTACGACATATTGATGTATTCTCGTGGTCGGAAGGATCATGGGCAGCACTTGAGGATCGTGCTCCAGACTTTGAGGGAGAAAAATTTATATGCTAAATTCTCCAAGTACGAGTTTTGGCTTGATTCAGTGGCATTCTTGAGCCACATAGTGTCTAGTGAGGGGATTAAGGTGGATCCGAAGAAGATTGAGGCATTTAAAAACTGGCCTAGACAAGCATCAACTACAAAGATTCGGAGTTTCTCAGGTTTGGCATGTTATTATTGCCATTTCGTAGAGGGTTTTCCATCTATCGAGCTCCTTTGACTAGATTGACCCAGAAGGGTGCTCCTTTTCAGATGGTCTGATGAGTGTGAGGTGGGAGTTTATAATCTCAAGACTGCATTGACTACAACCCAGTGTTACTATTGCCTACAGGTTCGGGATCACATACCGTGTATTGTGATGCACCCCGTATTGGGCTTGGTGCGATATTGATGCAGGACAGTAGGGTGATTGCCTACGTGTCTCGGTAGTTGAATATTCGTGAGAAGAATTACCCTGTGCATGATTTACAGTTGGTAGCCATTGTTGATGCACTGAAGATTTGGAGGCACTATCTGTACGGCATTCCCTGTGAGGTCTATGCCAACCATCGTAGTCTCCAACACCTGTTCAAACAGATGGACCTTAATTTGCGGCAGCGGAGATGGTTGGAGTTGTTGAAAGACTATGATATCACAATATTATATCATTGGGATAAGGTCAATGTAGTGGCCGATGCATTGAGCAGGAAAGCTGAAAGCATGGACAGTTTGGCATATTTACCGGGAGAGGAGAGGCCACTAGCCATGGATGTTCTGGATTTGGTCAATCAGTTTGTGAGGTTGGATGTTTCAGAGCCTATCCGCGTTCTTGCTTGTATTGTCGCACAGTCAACCGTTGTTGGAGCATATAAAAGCTCACCAATTTGATGATCCTCACTTGTTTGTGTTGAGGGACACGGTGTAGCGAGGCGTCACTAAGGAGGTTGTGATTGGTGAAGATGGTGTTATGCGACTTCAAGGACGGATTTGTGTTCCAAATGTTGATGGGTTTAGAGAGTTGATCCTTGAGGAGGCTCACAGTTAGCTATTCCATTCACTCAGGTGTCACGAAGATATACCGTGACTTAAAACAACACTGTTGGTGGTGAAGAATGAAGAAAGATATTGTTGCTTATGTGTCTCGGTCTTTGAATTGTCAACAAGTGAAGTGTGAGCATCAAAAACCGACTAGATTAACTCAGAGATTACAGATACCGGAGTGGAAGTGGGAGCACATCACTATGGATTTTGTAGTAGGCTTACCACGTACCTTGAGGAAATATGATGCCGGTTGGGTTATTGTGGACCGGGTGACTAAGTCTGCACACTTAATTCCTGTGATGACTTCATATTCTTCAGAGCGGTTGGCCCAGATTTACATCCGAGAGATTATCTGCCTGCATTGCTTGCCCATTTGCATCATTTCTTACCGAGGCAAGCAGTTTACGTTGCATTGTTGGAGAGCCATGCAGCGTGACTTGGGCATGCAGGTCGAGCTGAGTACCACGTTTCATCCTCAGACGGACGAAGTCCGAGAGCACTATTTAGATATTGGAGGACATGTTACGTGTCTGTGTTATTGATTTCGGAGGTTCATGGAATTACTTTCTACCGCTCACAGAGTTCACCACAACAACAACTATTACTCGAGCATCTTGATGGTGTTCCATACGAGGCCTTATATGGGAGTTGATGTCGTTCGCCGATTGATTGGTTTGAGCCTGGAGAGGCTAGATTGTTGGAAACTGATTTGGTCTATGATGCTATGGAGAAGGTTAAGGTTATTCAGGAGCGACTTCGTATAGCTCAGTCCAGACAGATGAGTTATGCGGACGGTCGAGATGTGGCTTATATGGTGGGTGAGAAGAGTCTTCTCTGAGTATCGCGTATGAAGGGCGTGATGCAGTTTGGGAAGAAGGTCAAGTTGAGCCCAAGGGTTTTTGGCCCTTTCGAGATCTTGGAAAGAGTTGGGGAGGCTGGTTATAGGTTTGCATTTCCTCCTATCGTAGGAGGGGTACATATGGTATTTTACATATCCATGCTTCGGAAGTACCATGAGGAGAGGTCACATGTTTTGGAATTCAGCATGGTGCATCTTGATGAGAACTTGACCTATGAGGAAGAGCTAGTGGCTATTCTAAACCGGTAGTTTTGTATGTTGAGATCCAAGAGTTTTCCTTCTGTGAAGGTGTAGTGGAGGGGTCATCCGATTGAGGAGGCTATGTGGGAGTCTGAGTCCGATATGAGGAGTAGATACCCCCACCTTTTTACCACTCCAGGAACTTTTCTATGTCCGTTCGAGGACGAGCGTTTCTTTTAGATGTGGAGAATGTAACGACCCGATGGGTCATTTTGAGTACTAGTCCTTATTTCCGTGTTCTGAGACCTCTCATAACTTCATTTGACGATATATCACTTGCTTGCATGGTTTGTGTTGTTTTTCAGAAAGTTTTTACGTGAATTTTTTAAAACAATGTGATTTTTTGCTTTAAAAACAACTTGAGTTGACCATGGTCAACGTTCTTGGTAAACGACCTCGGATTGGTGTTTTGACGATTCCGGTAGGTTTTGTATGATGTTTTTGGACTTGTACACACGTTTGGTTGGTGTTCAGGGTAACCCGAGCGCGTTTCGGTGCATTATGTGAAAAATTGTGAAAAGTGAGTTTTCAAGTTGAAATCTTGAGTTCTGATGATCGATTATTGTTATTTGATGTTATTTAACTAGGCGTCAGGTGTTTTAGGACCATTGTTGAACTTGTGAGATTGCTGGTTTTTCCTGGTGCTCAGTGCTTCACGATCGCGAAGACTCTCTCGCGATCGCGAAGGGGAAATTTGGGGTTGGGGCTTGTTATTCTTCGTGAACGCGAGTGGTAGGTGTCGAACCCGATGACTTGGGGGGACTTCCCTTCGTGAACGTGACAGATCCCTCATGAATGCGTATCATTAGTTTTCCTGGGGGGAAGGCTGGGGAATTGTTCATCACGAACGCGACCACCAGGTCACGAACGCAGAGGCTTGGTTGGGATGCCTTCACGAACGCCCTTAGGACCCCGCGAACGCGATGTCCAACTGTCCTGTGTGCTTCGTGAATGCGGCAGGTTCTTCGCAAACGCAAAGAACACCTGGCGCCTAGTTAAATAAAAACTCTAAGTCGGGATTTTTTCATTCTACACCATTTTCGAAACCTAGAGCTCGGACTAGAGAGGATTTTGAAGTTTTTTTCATCCCTACTTCATTGTTTAGTACTTTTTAAACTAGTTTTGATGTATTTCCATAATCACCCATTGATTTTTTAACTTTAATTTATTGATTTCAAAGTAGAAATTATGGGTTTTTGGTAGGAATTAGGAGAAATTGAGATTCAGACCTCAAATTGAGATCAGATTTCGAAACAAATCACATAATGGGGCTCGGGTTGAATGGGTAATCGGGTTTTGGTCCGAATTTCGAATTTTGACCCAGCGGGCCTAGGGTTGAATTTTGTTGACTTTTTTAAATTTCATTAAATATTAAATCTTTTTTACTCGTGGATAGTTTCTAAAGCTTATTTTGAATTGTTTGAACTATATTTAGCTAGATTTGATTGGTTTGGAGACTTGTTATAAAGGAAAAGCCGAGGTTGACCATTGATTTGGTTGCGAGAAGAGGTAAGTATCTTGGTTAACCTTTACTTGAGAGAATTAGGACTTGATTGTTCTATTTGTTACTTGATTATGTGTGGGGCCGGTGTATATGAAAGGTGAGGAGTGCATATATGTAGTCATGGGTTAAGCACGCGGGTTGGAATATTTATTTATTGTCTTCAATTATTTTGTGCCTTTATTTAATCCATGTTATTAGTTGTTAAATTCTTTGATTGTTACTTTCCCTTGTTAAATTCATGCCTTTATCTGTTACATGCGTTACTTTGCTAATTGTTTCTATGTATCTGTGTCTTTATTTATTGACTGCCTTTACTTGCTATATGACTTTGTGTGTTGTTAGATAGCTACTTTTATCCATTTTATGTCTCTCTAATTATGTAATTCCCTTATTGCATTTTATTTTGAAATACGTCATAGTTGGTTGTAGTTTATCCATTTAATTTATATTATTTGGGATCAGGTGGCATATCGCAACGGGTATAGGTATTATTTATGGGATGGGTGGCACGCCGCAATAGAAATTGGTATTATTGTGTGGGATCGGGTTGCACGCCGCAACAGTATACACACACACACACACATATACATACATATACATACATATATATATATATATATATATATATATATATATATATATAGAGTTGTGGATCGGGTTGCGCACCGCAACGGAGAACACATGTTATTTATATATATTTGTGGATCGGCTTGCGCCGCAACGAAGAAGACATAATGACTGTCCTTAACTATTGGTTCCTAATCTGTGTTGCATTGAGAAAGTTGAGCTTTGATGTTATTCTAGGGCCCTCTGTTACGTATTTTATGTTCTAGTTTTCATGTTATACTTGCTTTCTCTATTTTGTTGTTATTTTATTATACTCGTACATTTTTATAGTTAGTGCCTTGTTATAGCCTCGTCACAACTTCGTCGAGGTTAGGCTCGTCACTTACGAAGTACATGGGGTTGGTTGTACTCATACTACACTTCTGCACTTCTTGTGTAGATTCTGGTGTTGGTCCCATCAACAGTTAGTGGATGCTCGCTCGGATCATCTTTTCACGGAGACTTGAGTTAGAGCTGCACGACGTTCGCAGACCCTGAATTCCCCTTATTATTTCTTGCACTGTTATTTCATTCAGATAGTTGTATAATTATTTCAGTCTTTGGTTGTATTATTTTATTTTAGTAGCTCTTGTACTTGTGATACCAGATTCGAGGAGTTTACTAGACGGTGTATTGGGATTTATTATATCTATTTTGATGTTCAGTAGTTTTTATTTCTTATTTATCTGCTTTTAAAAATTATTAAAATGAATAATGCATAGCTAATGTTGTCTTGCCTAGCAAGTGAACATTAGGTGCCATCACGGCCCCGCCATTGGAATTTCGGGTCATGACAACGAGACACCTACTAAAACCCTATGCAAACATATATATAAAGCACCAGAAATAACAAGTAATGTATTAAAGGTAACAGTGGGGTGGGGCATATAAAGGGAGCAACAATTAGGATAATAAGTACAGAATCACCAAGTAAGTCTATTTCTGAAGTAAGCAACGAAGCAGCCAAGTTAAATTCACAATCTGAGAATCAAGTAAAGCAATAAAATCATCAAACTGCACGGCATCACCCTTCGTTCTTTTACTCTCATCCTCACCATATAATATAAATTCAATGGCAGGGCATCACCCTTCGTGCTTTCACTCTCATCCTAACCATATAATATAAATGCAATAGCACCACATCACCCTTCGTGCCTTTACTCTCATATTTACCATATAATATAAATACAATGGCACGGCATCACCCTTCGTGATTTTACTCTCATCCTTACATCACCCTTCGTTCTTTAATCCTCACATTCGCTCAATCAATGATAACAATATGCAAATATGGCACGACAACACTTTTCATTCTTTTCACTCTTCTTCACCAAGCAATAATAATATCCCAAAGTATCAAGCAAGGTGGATTAACAATTTCTACTTCAACCATGGCGCTAGAATACTTTCAATATAATAAGTAATAAACACAGAAGCGAACAATTAAAGAGTAACAATCTAACTAAGGCATGAAGGCATAGTAAATGAAACAACATGGTACAATCCCCACACATTAATTATGTAGCAAATACTCCAATCAAGTCCTAATTACCTCAAGTCAAGGTTAACCATGATGCTTACCTCTTTCCACAACCAAATCAATGATCAATCACGGATTTTTCCTTAGAATAAGCCTCCAAACCAATCGAATCCAGCCAAATATAGTTCAAACAATTCTAAACAAGCTTTAGAAACTAACCACAAGTGAAAAAGGTTTAATCTTTAACTAAATTGAAAAGGTCAACAAAAGTCAACCCCAAGCTCGCTTGGTCAAAATCCGAGATTCGGACCAATTTCTAATTACCCATTCACCCCTGAGCCCGGTTATTTTGTTTCGAAATCCAATCTCAATTTGAGGTCTAAATCTCAATTTGATCAATTTTCTACATTCGACCCAAAACCCCCAATTTCTACTTTGAAATCACCAAATTTAAGGTTAAATAATCAATTGGTGACTATGGAAATACATCAAAACTAGTTAAAAATCACATACCAATGAATTTGGGATAAAAATCTCTTCAAAACTCCCTCTAGTCCGAGATCTAGCTTTCAAAAATGAGGAAAAATAATGAAATCCTGATTTAGATCTTTTATTTAATTGCGCGTCATGTGTTCTTCGCGTTCGCGAAGCTCACAAGCTCGTTGGTCTTCGCATTCACAAAATCTTCATTGCGCTTGTAAAGGCATCCCCAGCCAAGATTCTACATTCGCGATCTACCTCTTGCGTTCGCGTAGTGTATCTAGCCCCTGCCCCAATTTTTCCCTTTTATAATCATGGAGCACCGACACCAATAGAAAACTAGAAAACTCACAAGGTCAAAATACTGATCCGAGATCGTTTACCACAAACGTTGACCATGGTCAAATCAAGCCTTATTTAAAGTAAAAAGTTAACTTTTTCTTCAAAATTTTACATAAAAGATTTCCGAAAAATGATACAGATCACGTATGAAAATCAATAAATATCAAATAAAGCTATGAGAGGTCTCGAAACACAAAAATAAAGGCTAATACTCAAAATGACCTATCGGGTCGTAACATTCTCTACCTCTAAAAGGAAAGTTCGTCCTCGAACGGACAAAAAAACGTATCTGCACTAGCAAATTAGTTGTGGGTATCTAGTCTGCATATCGGACTTAGACGCCCACGTAGCCTCCTCAATCGGCTGACCTCTCCACTGCACCTTCACCGAAGGAAAACTCTTAGATCTCAACTGATGACCTTTTCGGTCTAGAATAGCCACCAGCTCTTCTCTATATGTCAAATTCTCGTCAAGCTACACTATGTTTAAGTCCAAAATATGTGACCCATCCTCATGGTACTTCCGAAGCATGAACACGTGAAATATCGAATATACCCCTGCTAGGCTAAGAGGCAATGAAAGCCTGTAGGCAACCTCCTTAAATCTCTCCACGATCTCTAATGGGCCAATAAACCTCGGGCACAACTTTCTCTTCTTTCCAAATGACATCACACCCTTCGTAGGCGACACTCCGAGAAGAACCTTCACACCCACCATGTAAGCCAGAGCTCGAACCTTTCGGCCCACATAACTCTTCTGCCTAGACTGAGTTGTATGAAGTCGGTCTTGAATTACCTTAACCTTCTCCATAGCATCGCAAACCAAATTAGTGCCCAACAATCTAGCCTCTCCAGGCTTAAACCAACCAATTGGCAAACAACATCGCCTCCCATACAAGGCCTCTTCCGTGCCATCTAGATGCTTGGCTGATAATTGTTGTTGTAGGCGAACTCCGCTAGAGGTGAAACCTGGTCCAACTAATCCCCGAAATCTATAGAGCGTGCCCGCGACATATCCTCTAATATCTGAATGGTGTGCTCAGATTGTCTGTCCATCTGAGGATGAAACATTGTACTCAGCTCGACCAGTATGCCCAACTCACGCTACACAACCCTCCACAAATATGATGTGAACAATGTGCCTCGGTCTGAACTGATGGAAATGGGCAAGCCATGCAGGCGGATAATCTCCCGAATGTAAATATAAGCCAACCACTTTAAAGAATGGGAAGTCATCACCGGAATGAAGTGTGCGGATTTAGTCATCCGGTCGACAATAATCCAACCAGCACCATATTTCCTAAATGTCTGTGGTAAGCCTACTACAAAATCCATAGCGATGCGCTCCCACTTCCACTCTGGTATCCCTAATCTTTGAGCCAATCCAGCCAGTTTTTGATGCTCGCACTTCACCTGTTGACAATTTAAAGACCGAGAGACATAAGCAAGAACATCTTTCTTCATTCTCCGCCACTAGTAGTACTGTTTCAAGACGGTATATCTTTGTGACACCTGGGTGAATGGAATAGCAGTTACTGTGAGCCTCCTCAAGGATCAACTCTCTCAACCCATCAACATCATCTCCAGGTTGAAGTCCTTGGCACCACACCGCTGCACCGTGTCCTTCAACACCAACAAGTGAGGTTCATCAAACTGGCGAGCCTTGATGCACTCTAACAACAATGAGAGTGCCACAACACAAGAAAGAACCCGTCTAGGCTCTGAAACATTCAACCTCACAAACTGATTGACCAAAGCCTGAAAATCCATGGCTAGTGGCCTCTCCTTTACCGGTAAATATGTCAAACTGCCGATGCTTTCAGCTTTCCTACTCAATGCATCAGCCACTACATTGGCCTTCTCCCAATGATATAATATGGTGATGTCATAGTTTTTCAACAACTCCAACCATCTCCGCTACCGCAAATTAAGGTCCTTCCGTTTTAACAGGTGTTGGAGACTCTGATGGTCGGCATAGACCTCATATGGAACGCCGTATAGATAGTGCCTCCAAATCTTCAGTGCGTGAACAATATCTCCCAACTATAAATCATGCACATGATAATTCTTCTCATGAACCTTCAATTGCCGAGATGCGTAGGCAATCACTTTACCATCCTGCATCAACACGGCACCAAGCCCAATACGCGATGCATCACAATTCACGGTTTATGATCCCAAACCTGTTGGCAATACTAACAGTAGGGTTGTAGTCAATACAGTCTTGAGATTATAAAAGGTCACCCCACACGCGTCGAACCATCTAAAAACAGCACCCTTCTGGGTCAATCTAGTCAAAGGAGCTGCGATGGATGAAAAACCCTCCACAAAACGACGATAATACCCAACCAACCAAAGGAAACTCGATATCTCTATAGTTGATGTAGGTTTAGGCCATTTCTGAACTACCTCAATCTTCTTCGGATCCACATTAATTCCCTCTCGAGACACCACATGCCCCAAGAATGCCACCGCATCAAGCGAAAACTCGCACTTGGAGAATTTAGCATATAGCTTCTTTTTTCCTCAAAGTCTGGAGCACGATCCTCAAGTGTTGTTCATGATCCTCCCAACTGCAAGAAACTACCAATATGTAATCAATGAAGACGATGACGAAGGAATCAAGATATGGTTGGAACATGTGTTCATAAAGTGCATAAAGGCTGCTGGGGCATTGGTTAGCCCAAAAGACATCACCAGAAACTCATAGTGGCCATAGCGGGTCCTGAAAGCCGTCTTCAAAATATCTGAAGCACGAATCTTCAACTGATGATACCCCGATCTCAAATAAATCTTTCAGGAATACCTTAGCATGGCTGATCAAACAAATCTTCAATACGCGATAGTGGGTACTTGTTCTTGACTGTAACCTTGTTCAGCTGCCTATAGTCAATACACACCCTCATAGAGCCATCTTTCTTCTTCACAAACAGAACTGGAGCACCCCTAGGCAAAACACTCGATCTGATGAAACCCTTATCAAGCATCTCTTGAAGTTGTTCCTTTAATTCCTTCAACTCCACTAGTGCCATGCGATATAGTGGAATAGAGATGGGCTGAATGCCCGGCACCAAGTCAATACTTAAATCAATGTTCCTATCGTGCGACATGCCTGGTAGGTCTGCTGGGAACACATCTAGGAAGTCTCTCACTACCAGAACTGACTCAATAGTAGAAGTATAAGCACTAACATCTCTCACATAGGCTAAGCATGCCAAGAACCTATTCTCAACCATCCGATGTGCCTTCAGAAAAGACACCACCTTGCTGGGAACATAACCCAATGAACCTCTCCACTCCAATCTCGGCAATCCCGGCCTCGCCAATGTCACAGTCTTAGCGTGATAATATAGAATAGTCTGATATGGTGACAACCAGTCCCTGCCCAATATAACATCAAAGTCCACCGTACTAAGTAAACGAAGATCTACCCTAGTCTCATAACCCTTGATAGAGACCACACATGTACGATAGACACAGTCTCCCACAATAGAATCCCCAACAGGAGTAGATACATAAATAGGAGCATTCAAAGAATCACAAGACATATTTAAATATGGAGCAAAATAGGATGACACATACGAGTAAGTGGAACCGGGATCAAACAAAGTGATCCACCACTGTGGAAAACTGGAACAATACATGTGATGACCGCATCAGACGACTTTGCCTTAGGTCTAGCTATAAATGCATAGAAACGGAGCTGAGCCTCACCAATCTGACCTCCATCTCTAGGACGACTTCTCCTTGGATGGCCTGCCCCTCCAATGGCCTGACCACCACCCCGGGCTTCCTGTCCTCTGCCTCTAGCTGGATCAGCGGGTGGTGGTGCAACCGATGCCGGAACTATAGCTTGAGTACCCTGTTGTGGCATGGTGCTTTGTGACTTGAGGAAAAACCTCCCAACGTGCCTAGGATCTCCATAAGTATAACAAGTCTTTGGTTGCTGTGACTGCTAATCTTGGAACTGACACTGTCGACCTGAATAACCAACTTATTAACTCTGAATTGGAGGTGCACTAATCGAAGCTGAAGGTGCGCTGTATGATAGCTGCTCAGGATGAGACCCGTAAGGACCACGACTACCTGAAGCACCGTGTGATACTGGAAGTGCTGACTGAATCGGTCTGCTGGGATGGCCTCTATCAAATGAACCCTTGCCTCTAGACGAGGCACCACTAAAATTGCCAAATTGACCAGGCCTCTTCTCAAAGGTCGGTTCTCTATCCTGACCATGAACCCTCTTGATCCGTTACCTATATAAAGGAAATATCATCCTTAGTATCTCAGGCCATCTGTAGCCTGATACCATAAGTAACACCAACTATAAATCTCCTCACCTTCTCCGTAACGCCATCTATAAATCTCCTCACTTCTCCTTCTCAGCAGGGATCAAGCCAACTGCATGACAAGATAAATCCGCAAATCTAGTCTCGTATTAGGTAACATTTATGCTACCTTGCTGGAGGGACTCACATTGGTTGCGGTAATCCTCTCTTAGAGTAAAAGGGATGAACTTCTCCAAGAATAGTTGTGAGAACTGATCCTAAGTGAGTGGAGGTGAACTTGCTGGTCTGCATTGAACATACTCATACCACCACCTCTTGGCGGAGCCATGCATTCGAAATACTGCAAAGTCAACTCCATTGGACTTCACTATGCCCATGTTGCGCAATACCTCATGGCAATGGTCTAGGAAATCTTGAGGGTCTGCAAAAGGTGTACTGCCAGAGCAAATAGGAAATAGCTTAGTGAACTTATCCAATCTCGTCAGCCCCTCGGACGACATAGAGAGTCCCTCATCGGACTGTGTAGCAATAATAGGCTGAACTGCCCAACCTGGTGGCACTGCTAGAGTTTGATATCCATGAGCCATCTGCTTTGGAGTGTGAGTAGCGGTATTTTGGGCTCCTCCCCAGCCTGAGAGATGGTTGGTGCTATAAGAATTACACCGGCTTGGGCCACACTCTCCATAAGTCCCACTAGACGAACTAGAGCGTCCTGTAGTACTGGAGTAGGCACGCAGGTCGAGCTGAGTACTGCGTTTCATCCTCAGACGGACGAACAGTCTGAGCGCTCTATTTATATTTTGGAGGACATGTTGCAGGCATGCTCTATGGATTTTGTGGGACCAGTATTTACCTCTAGCGGAGTTTACCAATAACAACAGCTATCAGCCGAGTATCTAGATGGCTCCATATGAGGCCTTATATGTGAGTCGATGTCATTCTCTGGTTGGATAGTTTGAGCCTGGTGAGACTAAATTGTTGGGCACTAATTTGGTTCGTGATGCTTTGGAGGAGGTTAAGGTTATTCAGGAGAGACTTCGTACAACTCAGTCCAGGAAAAAGAGTTATGTGGATCGAGATGTGGCTTACATGGAAGGTGAAAAGGTTCTTCGCCAAGTGTCGCCTATGAAGGGCGTGACGCGGTTTGGGAAGAAGGGCAAGTTGAGTCCAAGGTATATTGGCTCGTTTCAGATTTGGAGAGAGTTGGGGAGATTGCTTATAAGCTTGCATTGCCTCCTACGCTAGTAGAGGTATTTCCGATATTTCACGTTACCGTGCTTCGGAGGTACCATGAGAATAGGTCGCACATTTTAGAC
Organism: Nicotiana obtusifolia; assembly: GCA_002018475.1. Classification (NCBI taxonomy): domain Eukaryota; kingdom Viridiplantae; phylum Streptophyta; class Magnoliopsida; order Solanales; family Solanaceae; genus Nicotiana; species Nicotiana obtusifolia. The sequence goes on from MCJB01025822.1 coordinate 55,687, forward strand.
TTTAGCACGGTCCAACGTGATGAGAATTTGACCTATGAAGAAGCGTCAGTGGCTATTCTCGACAGATAGGTAAGAAAGTTAAGATCTAAGAGTTTTCAGGGATCTCCACCTCCTTTTCAATCTAAGGCTCTACAATAGGTGCTGCTGTGCGTGCTCTAGGCTGAGCTCTGCCTCTGCCTCTGGCCCTACCTCGGCCCGGCCTCTACCCTTGGTTGTGGCTACAACATGGGGCTACGACTCCTGATCGGTCGTGGATGATGTGCGTGGCCTCACCATCCGCGAAAGAACAAGAATAAAATGATTCAAACTCAATTATAGAAAAACGTCACGCAATAGATAAAGACTGAAGTGAAATTTCCTAAAGCCTTACAGCCCCTAGAAGGTAAGTACAGGCATCTCTGTATCGATCCTCCAGACTCTACTACACTTGCTCATGACTCGTGAGACCTAGGCAACCTAGTGCTCTTATACCAACTTGACACAATCCAAAATCCCAACCGCGGGGCCGTGATGGTGCCTAACACCGAATGCCGGACAAGCCAACACAACACATAATACAAAACAAAGAAAAGCAATATATATCGTATAACTTGTCAATCGCATAACATAAACCACCCCAAGATGTGGTGTCATAAGTACATGAGTGTTTAGATCCAGCTAAATACAAGGTTACCAAAGAAATATGTCCGAAATAAAATGGAAATAGAACAGTAGAGAAAGGAAAGTGACTATAGGGTCTGGGAACGGGGTGCAACTCTACCTTGAATCATTGCTAGTATTCGCTAAGTGCCTTTCGAAACTCCGCTGGTGCCAACGTCAAAATTTACACAAGAACTGCAGAAATATAGTATGAGTACAACCTACCCAATATACTCAGTAAGTATCGAGCCTAACCCCGTCAAGGTAGTGACGAGGCTAAGATGAGACACCTACTAAAAACCTGTGCAGACATATATATAAAGCAACATAAATAACTAGTAAAGAATTAAAATTAGTGGTGGGGTGGGGGCGGATAAAAGGGCCAATAGTTGGAATAATAAGTATAGAATCACCAAGTTAGTCTCTTTCGGAAATAAGCAATGAAGCAGCCAAGTTAAATTCACAATCCGAGAATCAAGTAAAGCTTGATATCATCAAATTGCACGTTATCATCCTTGGTGCTTTCACTCCCATCCTCATCATATAATACAAATGCAATGGCGCGTCATCAACCTTTGTGCTTTTACTCTCATCCTTACCATATAATATAAATGTAATGGTATGGCATCATCCTTCGTGCCTTTACTCTCATCCTTACCATATAATATAAATTCAATGGCATGACATTACCCTTCATGCTTTTACTCTCATCCTCACATAATAATGATAATAAAGCAATCAAATGCACGGCATCACCCTTCATGCTTTAATCCTCACATTCGCTCAATCAATGATAAAAATATGCAAATATGGCGCGATAATTTTCGTGATTTTCACTCTTCTTCACCAAGCAATAATAATATCTCAAAGTATCAATCAAGGTGGGAACCAATTTCAACTTCAACCATGGCGCTAGAATAGGCAAAGTCAAGTTTCAATATAATAAGTAATGAACACGGAAGCAAACAATTATAGATTAACAATCTAACTAAGGCATGAAAGGCATAGTAAATAAAACAACATGGTACAATAGGACAATTTCCACATGCATGCTTTAACCATAACAACATATATATGTATGTGTATATATATATATATATATATATATACACACACACACACACACTCGTTGCCTTGCATATACGTCGTCCCCACGCATTAATCAAGTAGCAAATAGTCCAATCAAGTCCTAATTCACTCAAGTCAAGGTTAACCACGACACTTACCACTTTCCACAACCAAATCAATGATAAATTATGGCTTTTTCTTTAGAATAAGCCTCCAAACAAATCAAATCTAGCCAAATATAGTTCAAGCAATTCAAAACAAGCTTTAGAAACTATCCACGAGTGAAAATGATTCTATCTTTAACTAAATTGAAAAATTCAATGAAAGTCAACCTCGAGCCAGCTTGGTTAAAATACGAGATTCGGATCAATTTCTGATTATCCATTGACCCCCGAGCGCGGTTATGTGGTTTATTTCAAAATACAACCTCAATTCGAGGTTTAAATCTTAATTTTACCAATTTCCTAAATTTTACCCAAAATCCCCAATTTCTAATTTAAAATCACTAAATTTATGGTTAAAAAATCAATGGCGGATTATGAAAATACATCAAAACTAGTTAAAAAAGAACTTACCAATGAAGTTCGGTTGAAAATCTCTTCAAACAACCCTCTAGTCCAAGATCTAGGTTTCTAAAATAAAGAAAAATAATGAAATCCCGATTTAGATCTATTATTTGACTGGGCGTCAGGTGTTCTTCGCATACGTGAAGCAACTGCTGCATTCGCGAAGCACATAGGCCCGTTGGCCTTCACGTTCGCGAAGTCTTCATCGCGTTCACGAAGGCATCCCTAGCCAAGCCTCCGATTCGCGTCCCAAGGGTCGTGTTCGCGATGAAGGATCATCAGCCATCCCCAGACATTCCCCAAGCCTATGCGTTCACGTGAGGGCTTTCGCATTCATGAAGGGAAGTCCCCCCAAGCCCTCGCGTTCGTGATCCACCTCTCGTGTTCGTGTACTATATCCAGCCCTAGCCTCAATTTTTCCCATTTGCAATCACTAGAGTGGCTTCGTGATTGCAAAGCAAAGAGACAACAGCATACTGCAAAGGGCAAAAATGGTCTGAAACGAATCCGAAACTCACCCGAACCCCCGGGCTCCAACCCAAACATTCTTACGAGTGTAAACTTGCTAGCTACCTCAAATCATAAAAATAGCTTGAAATAACAAGAATCAATCATCAAAACTCAATATTTGAAATTAAAAACTCATTTTTCACAATATTTCACATAATGCGCCGAAACGTACTCAGGTCACCTCGGACACCAACCAAACATGCGTACAAGCTTGAAAACATCATACGCACCTACTGGAATTGTCAAATCACCGATCCAAGGTCATTTACTACAAACATTGACCGTGGTCAACTCTAGCCTTATTTTAAGTCAAATACTTTTTCTTCAAAACTTGACGTATAAGCTTTTCAGAAAACGACACGGATCATGCACGTAAATCAATAAGCATCAAAGGAAGCTACGAGAGATCTCAAAATGTAAAAATAAAGGCTATTATTCAAAACGACTTATTGGGTGTTACTGTAAAAGTCTCTACATTGTAGATTATACAATTTAACTCTTCTTATTACGAGTTTAGCTTATATAATACACTCAGTATAATTTTTTAAAACTATCATACATTTAAAAAGTAATTGTACATACTAAGTGGAAATAGTATTTTGAAAAATAAAGTGAAGGGTGTTAATTTGTTATACTAATACTGATAGTTATTTAGTTATGTATAGGGTAAAATATGTTCATATTAAATGCTCGCATAATAAAGCGACGCGTGGAGACGAAGGCAGATGGAAAGCGAGACCAATGGCAATCAAGTCCGAGGGCAACAATCACGTTTGTTCCCCAAGGGAATGTTGCTCATAAAGGCAAAATAAATGTCTGCCACCCGGTAACATTTAATGGAGAATATTCCATATCATTAAGTACGTAACCCATTATAGAGAATATGGCATTCATAGTCTGCCGTTACACATTCTTCAATAGCCCCTATAATTATTATTTAAGAGGGGCTTGATCCTAGGACTTTGTTCCCTAGGAGCAACTATAAATAGTGAATTTAACAACCATTGTAAGGGACACGAATTTTCTGATAAGCTTATGCAATATATTGTTCAAAGCTCAATAATATACTATCTTCTTGCTTATTAATATCATTACTACTGCCTCCGGAAACTCTGCTCCCAAAATCAGGATTTCTGCTATCTTATCTCGATTTCAACGCTAAGGCTTACATTCTTGTTTAATTTATTTATCATGTTGGGATCAAATCAATTCACTTGTCTAAATACCACGAATAAATTCAATTGTATCATTTTATGGGTAAACAGTTTGGCGCCCATAAGGGGGATGAGGCCACGCTAGTCCATGGCGGGCAATATCCACGACATGTTCGAGAGGCAACTCCTAATGATGCTGAAGACAAGCACTTCGTTGAAATAGTAAGGATCCTGAAGGAGCAACAAACGGCTATTATGGGCCACCTCTCGCGATAGGATCAGGTCATGATGGAGTTGAGGCAGGCGTTGTCGAGTGCTTCCAATAACGCGAATGGACGAGGTTCAATTCCTCCCGGGGCTCCCGCAAACCAAACAATGCAGTGGGTCTACAACAACACCCCGAGAGGCGAAGTCGGCTTCGACAGGACTGGGGGGAGTGGTAGCGGATCTGGTAACAACAATGAGAATGATACCATTAAAACCAAACTCATGCGGTTTATGATGGAAATAAATTCCCGAATGGATCAAATTTCGGGTGCAGCGCCAGTATTGAAAGGACCAGACTCAAAGAATTACACCTAGTTGCCGTTCAAACCAAGCGCAACACCAAAATTGATCCTGAAGTAGTTCAAATTGCTAGACGTGCCGAAGTATGATGGGAGTTCGGATCGTTAGGAGCACATCACCACCTATAAAACAACGTTGAAGGGGAACGATTTAGCTCCGCATGAGATTGAGTCAGTCTTGCTGAAGAAATTCGAGGAGACCCTCATGAAGGGGGACTTGACATGGTATTCGCTTTTACCCAAGCACTCAATCGATTCCTTCGAGATTCTTGTAGATTATTTTATCAAGGCCCATGCCGGGGCCAGGAAGGTACAAGATCGAAAGGTCGACATATTCAAGATTACACAAGCAGAGTTCGAATTATTCTGGGTGTTCATGACCAGATTCCAGAAAGAAAGGATGCTGCTACCGACCATACTGGACGAATGGGCAGCTCAATCATTTACTAAAGGGTTTAATTGTATAAGTTCTTATGCTTCCCGAAAATCGAAAGAAAGTTTGCTCGAGTTTCAGGCTACAACATGGGCGGATGTTCATAACGGGTACGAGTCGAAGATAGGAATTGAGGATGACCAGCTCGGTTTCCCGACATTGACCAAGTCAGGACCGAGACAAGAAATAAGGATAAATCGAAGGATGGATTCAACACAAATCGATGGTCTTCTAGAGGATGATTTTTGCCCTATGAAAGGGCTGAAGGACATGGTAGAAGTTTCCGGTCGCCAGATAGATTCGCTACCGATAAGAGAATCGATCGTGGCCGGAATAACAAATAATTGCGGGACAAGGAGATATCGGGTTCTCGAGATTCCTCCTACCCTAGGCTATCCGAATACAACTTCAACATCAGCGTAATGGAACTAATATCGGCTATGAAGAACATTAAGGAAGCACGGTTCCCGAAGCCAATGATATCTGATCCCAGTTAGAGGGATCCTAATTTATGGTGCGACCATAGGACCAACGGCCACTAGACTGGGGACTTCTGGCATTTGTGCGAGGAGGTGGCAACATTGTTGAAAAACGGCCATCTCAGATAATTCTTAAGCGAACGGGCTAAAAACAACTACAGCTGCAATCGTGATAATGTGGAAACCTCAAAAGCAAGAGAAAATCCTCCTCGTTTGACAAGATT
>MCJB01025822.1:61445-150746 GCA_002018475.1 Nicotiana obtusifolia
GGGAGGGGGAGGGACGAGATTAATGGTGTGACATTTTCGGTGGAAAAAAAGATAAACGTGTCAATAACCCATAGTAAGAAACTCCGGAAGCCGCTAAGGATGACATTACTTTCACCAAGGAAGATGCATATGGATTACTGCTACCGCACAACGATGCCCTGCTAATCTCTATTAATGTTTTAGATTTTAAAATTAAGTGTGTCCTGGTGGACCCAGGAAGTTTGGCCAATATTATCCAATGGAGAGTTGTAGAGCAAGCCAAGCTGACCAGAAGTATCATTCCGGCCACAAAACTCCTCGACGGGTTCAATTTGACAAGTGTGACAACCCGAGGAGAGATTCTATTGCATACGAATGCCGAAGGGGTAATGAGGACGACCCTTTTTGAAGTAGTAGATGGCGATATGGGCTACAATATTATCCCGGGGAGACTATGGTTGCACGAGATGAAGGTTGTGCCGTCAACATATTATCAATTACTGAAATTCCCAACTCCCGAGGGAATTAAGCAAATAAGAGAAGACCAACAGGCAAAAAGGGAGATGAACGCAATCTCAGTTTCCAGTAGCAAATGGAAGGAGCATCCAGCATAGCACTTACAGGAACCGATGCCTTCTCCCAAGCCGAACAAAGTCAACCAGGGGGAGGAGTCGTCGGAATCCTATTAGGTACCAAGATATTTCCGAGTACAAAAAGAAACGGACGCAACAAAGTCCACAGCGGAAGACCTTAAGCAAGTCGTGTTGTTCGAAAAGTTCATAGAGAGGAAGTTCAACTTCGTGACATGATTAAACCCCGACCTTAGGTTAGGATTCCTAGAATTTATTAAATTCAAAGTTGATTATTTTGCATGGTCGCATGCAGATATAACAGGTATCCCGCCAGAAGTGATCGCGCACAAACTAAGCCTAGATCCTCACATCTCTCCTGTGAGGCAGAAAAAACTACCTATTGTCGAGGTCAACAATAAATATGTCAAAGAAGAGGTAACACCTTTGCTTGATATCTGTTCAATCCGAGAAGTAAAGTATCCTGACTGGCTAGCTAACATAGTAGTAGTTCCAAAGAAAAATAATAAATTTTGCATGTGCGTAGAATATAAGGATCTAAATATGGCGTGCCCAAAAGACTCGTTCCCATTGCCGAACATTGATCAAATGATTGATACGATGGCCGGGCACGAGTTAATGAGTTTCCTCGATGCTTATTCCAGGTACAACCAAATCAAGACGAACCCGGAGGATCAGGAAATAATTTCGTTCATAACAAATTTCGACACATATTGCTATAATGTGATGCCTTTCGGGCTAAAGAATGCCGGAGCCACTTATGAGCGGCTCGTAAACAAAATGTTTGAAAAGAAATAGGGAAAACCATGGAAGTGTACTTAGATTATATGCTGGTTAAGTCTTTGAACGTAGGTCATCATATTAAATACCTGCAAGAAACCTTTGACATCCTAAGGAAGCACAACATGAAGCTTAACCCCAAGAAGTGTGCATTCGGAGTAAGCTCCGGTAAGTTCTTGGGGTTCCTGGTGTTACAAAGGGGGATCGAAGTCAACCCCGATATAATTAAATCCATCGAAGACATCCCTGACCAGCTGTCAAACATAAAAGAGGTTGAAAGATTGACAGGAAGATTTACCGCTTTAAGCTGATTCATTTCAGGTCTTCGGAAAAATGTCATCACTTCTTTTTACTTCTAAAGAAAAAGAATAACTTCAAATGGACTCCGGACTGCCAGCAGGCTCTGAAGGATTTGAAAAGTATTTAGCGAGCTCTCCATTACTATCGAAACCGGAGGAAGGCAAACAACTGCTGATTTACTTAGTGGTCTCGCAGGTAGCGGTAAGTGCTATTTTAGTCCGTGCGGACGAAGGTACGCAATCTCCTATCTATTATGTTAGTAAAATTTTAACGGGAGTGAAAATTCGCTACCCACATCTCAAAAAATTAGCCTTACCTCTCTTAGTCCCCCGCTCGAAAGCATAGGCCTTATTTCCAATGTCATCTCATAGCCGTGGTGACAACCTTTTCCCTGCAGAATATTGACGAGCACAAAACACACACTTAAATTATGCTCGCTAATCAAAGATTGTATAGTATAACATCGTATCCACAGGGATTAGATTTAAACAGTATTCTCATAGTTTCTATCTTAGTTGTTATCAACGATGATCGAAAATTGAGATTTATATATTTCTAACTAATATTTACTAAGAGTCTAAAGCTATTGACTAATGAAAATCGAAACAAGGAATAAGCAAAGAAGGTTATCAATGGGAGAAGATAGGGTTTTGATAGGATAGGTGCAAGATAATTGTTTGGGATCTAACTCTAGATAATTCACTTCTAATGTTGAAGTGAGTCTCTCAAATTCACTCAATTATTAGTTCAAACATTCAGCAAAAACTCCTCTCTCGATTAAGTTTTAACCTCACAAGCCGAACCAATATAAGCACGTGAAGATATGCAAGAACACATAGTGGATTGGTCTTTAGGAAAACCTCTTTCGATTACTTAGAAGAATCTATGAACTCAACCAACAATATAATGCAAAGATATCACAAGTTATGCCTCTCTCGATTACATGAACAAGTGAATATAGATGCAACAACTAAATCAGCCAAAAATGCTTCAATACGTAAAACTAGAGTTATAATTTACAAACAATCATCAATACACCAAATCCATCAAACCCTAAAAATAACTACTCCATAGATATGGAGCAATTCATCACAAATAAAATTAAAGTATAGGAAAACATAAATTTAATCCAAACTCAAGTCTTGAGTGAGGAAGGAATGATAAAATCCTTGTGCTCGTGTTCTTCCAACTCCTCCTTAGCCTCCTTAGGTCGAATATGTGTCCACCGTCCAGATAATAACGTTTTCCATGTATTTGTACCAAGTAGGGTCGGGCCAAAACGAAATCACCTTTTCCTAGCCGAAATAGGATATTTACTCTGTAAAAAAAATACAGGCGCGCCACATAGGGCGACGCATCATGCGGAGGAAATAGTGGGGAAATCCAGAGAGCTAAGTTCTGACAGACAATTGGGAAATGCACAAGCACGGTGCCCCACACGCTGTGCCGCGCAGTGGCAAATTCTCAGAGTACAGACCAAATCTCAATTTTTGACGTCCAAACTTGGTCCTCGACCCCCGAACAAGATCCTGGCTTAATCCCTTGGGCTTTTACTCAGACTTCAAAGCTCCAAATAGCTCAAATTAGCTCCATAACATCTACATCACTCAGAATCACTCCTACAAGGCATAACACACACAATAAGTGCAAAACACTACCAATTAAATCTCAAACATGAATAAAGTGCAGTGAATTAGAGTGTAATAAGTGACCAAAACATGAGATTATAGATTCCCATCAACACCCCACACTTAACCCATTGTTCGTCCTCGAGCAATCAAACTACACTTCACATAGACACGACCTTTTTAACGACTCTCATAACCCATCACACCAAGAATATTTAAAACAGATTAAGCACAATTCCATAACATCCTAGCCTCAAGATTTGACTCAAAAGCACCACGCATTATTTATAACCCGCTCACTTACTCTAACACAGAGGTCAATGACATTACCTTTCCCTCATGAATCAAGTGCCCTCACACAACAATAGAGAGTAATTCCACACACAATGAAATTTAAATACAATTAGGAACCCAAGATACAAAGAATTCACTCACTCTCAGAAATAACATTCATATGCCATAAAAGACGTACCATAGGCTTGCCATTAGTGTACTACTCTACTAATTGAGCTCATTCAGTTAAGGATCAAATAGGACTTAATTTGGTTATAATGTAGGCTGCTGGATGGGTAGGATATATTTAGATATAAGAGTGACTACACCTCCCTAAGCACTTTTAATACATACAATTAGCCATTCTAAACCCCACACTTATGTTAAACCAAAACTCCACCTTCACATCAATATACATTAACTCTGTACTTCTTTAAGCACAACTACATCAAGAGTCACCACTATCAAAGAATATTTTGCACAACAATACAATATTTTTTTCTTTTCTCTTTCAATTCAAGTGGCTCTTACTTTATCAATATAGTTCACCTTTCTTTTTATTTCATTAGTTCCACTCAAAAGCAAAACCAACCACCCCACATTTCAACTTTTACAAAGTTCATACCAAATTCAAGTGCTCACTAGAGGTACAAGGTTCAAATAGATGGTCAATTCGAATAAATGGGGAAGGCTTGCAATGTGATTGCCAAAGAAACAAGACTACAAGCTCAAAGGGGTTCACTACGATACATAACAATTAGGTGGGTAAAAGCATATAACTGGCTCGACAAAGAAATGCCTATATCGCTTCCAAGACTGAATACAACTACTATTTCGCTTTGCAAACACACGGGGCAAGTTCTAGACATCAAATGCAATGCATAGAATAACACAAAACCTCACACACACGTGGCACATAACTTACTCAGGATCGAACTCATCAAGACACTCTAGCAAAAGCAGCTAAGCAAAGTTAAGATCAAACAATTTAAGGTACTTATACAAGAATCAAAACTGAGCCTAAACGTCACAACCAAAGCACTTACTGTTCTCAAGGTATAATACAGTTAAGAGATATTTTCTTCAATTCAATTCATAGCACAAGGTTTCCTACTTCTGAAAAATAAAAAGCAACTACACCCGGTTCAAATAAACCCCTTAGAAAAGAACCGCGGCACAAAGAAAGCCTAAGGGGGAATTATTAGACTACCTAATAAAAGAAAATCTTTTTGTCTTTTTCTTTCGACTTTTATCCCTCAAGAAACCCGTCGAATGATATCCATGATCGGGAAAAATCAAAAATTTTAAATTTTTAATGGTTTTTTCAAAACATTTCATCCTCTAACTACTAAAACTCACAAAAAATGAATATACATACATACATACAAATATCCCTCACCCCACACTTTAAGTTGTGGCATGTCCCCATGACACACAATTAAAAAGCATAAGGTAAAGGAAATTTCCCTAAATTTTCTTCTTTTCCGAGAACTTATGAACTCCACCCATAATTCTCAATTCATTCCTTGTTTTCGCTCCTTGGGTTTTTTTGTGGAGCTTATTAAGCCCAATTCTTTTGATGATACCTGCAAGACCCGCTCTTTTCTTTTTTTCTTGTCGTCATCTTGAGCAGTGAATAGCTCGTTATGATGATCCTCAACTTGTTTCTGCATTCTTTCACAGGATCAATCCATACATATTCCTGTAAATCCCCAAAACCAAAATCCACATGATCAAGGTTAGAATAAGAAAACAAAGAAGAATTATCAAATGAATATTCCTCTGGTATGTCCTAGACCATTTGTTTCTCATTCTCTTCTACTAAAGCTTGCAAATGTGGAAAGGTGGATGGGGGTTTGAACTCTTCTTCCATTGCTTCACACTCAACCACAGCCTTATTTTCAATCATCTCAGTTGAATCAGAGTCCTCTTGAGTTGTGGAAAGCTCTCTCTGTGGATGCTCATCCTCTTGAGTAGGCTTGTTCTCACAAGGTATCTCCTCCATATATTCATCATCACAACAAAATGAGATTTCTAAAAAAATACTTACTAATTGACTCACTCGCGTTGTTAGGTTCTTAATAGATTCATCATTTTGCATAAACCTTTCTTCAACACTACTCAGGAACCTATGCATAAGCACTTCTAAACTGCCATTCTCCTCTTGAAGTGGTTGTCTCACTTTGCTTCCGTTCCAGTCAAATAAGGGTATTTACCCAAACCATAGTCAGAATTGTGCCCATATGAATCCTCATACCAGTACGAACTAGAAATATAGTGAGGCTGCTCAAAATACGAACCATATGAAGAATACATACCTGCTTGACAGTCAACCCATAGATGATTTCCACCGCATTTAAAACACATAGCAGACCGCTGATAATGTTCTGCTGCTAACTCTTCAACTATTTTCTTAGGCTGGTTGTACTCCATCTTCACAGCATTTAGAGTCCAAAATCTCCACTATCTTCTCCAACTTGTTAGGTACTACAAAACAAATCTTGAAAAGAAGTTAACTAATAAAGTAAATAAAACAGAAAAGGAAAAAGAAAAGAAAAGAAAAGAAAAGAAAAGAAAAACTAAAACCTAATTCCTGAATTAGCACCAAAAACTATTTCAAACACTATTGATTGCCAATCCCCGGCAACGGCACAAAAATTTAACGAGCACAAGACACACACTTAAATTATGCTCGCTAATCAAAGATAGTATAGTATAGGAAAACCTCATTCAATTATTCTCCTAATTAGGTTTAATCAATGATTCAACTAGCCTCTTTCGATTACTTAGAAGAATCTATGAATTCAACCAACAATATAATGCAAAGATATCACAAGTTATGCCTCTCCCGATTACATAAACAAGTGAATATAGATGCAACAGTTAATCATCCAAAAATGCATAAATACATAAAAATAGAGTTATAATCCACAAGCTATCATCATACACTAAATCCATCAAACCCTAAAGCGAACTACTCCATAGATATGGAGCAATTCATCACAAATAAAATTAAAGTATAGGAAAATATAAATTCAATCCAAACTCAAGTTTTGAGTGAGGAAAGAGTGATGAAATTCAATCCAAATTCAATACATGGAAAATAACCATTTTCCATGTATTTATACCAAGCAGGGTCGGGCCCAAACGAAATCATTTTTTCCTAGCAAAAACAAGATATTTACATTGTAAAAAAATACACAGGCACGCCGCATGGGGCGACGCGCCATGTGGGGAATTAGCGGGGAACTCCAGAGAGTTAAGTTCTGACAGACAACAGGTAAATGCACAAGCGTGGCGCCCCACGCGCTGCCCCACGCACCGCGGCAGTGGGGAATTCTCAGAGTACAAACCAAATCTCAATTTTTGACGTCCATACTTGGTACTCGACCCTCGAACATGATCCCGACTTAATCCCTTGGGCTTTTACTCAGACATCAAAGCTCCAAATAGCTCGAATCAACTCCATAACATCTACATCACTAGAAATCACTGTTACAAGGCATAGAACACACAACAAGTGTAAAACACTACCAATGAAATCTCAAACGCGAATAAAGTGCAGCGAATTAGAGTGCAATAAGTGACTAAAATACTAGATTATAGCCTTCCATCAAATATCCTTCATAAACGTGAACTTTGGGGTCGGCTGGCCAAGTGGGCAGTCGAAATGAGTCATTCCGACCACAAAACTCCACACCTGGTTCAATTTGGCAAGCGTGACAACCCGAGGAGAGCTTCTGTTGCCTACGAATGCTGAAGGGGTAATGAAGACGACCCTTTTTGAAGTTGTAGATGGCGATATGGGCTAGAATATTATCCTGGGGAGACCACGGTTACACGAGATGAAGGATGTGCCATCAACATATCATCAATTACTGAAATTCCTAACTCTCGAGGGAATTAAACAAATAAGAGGAGACCAACCGATAGCAAGGGAGATGAACACAATCTCAGTTTCCAGTAGAAAATGGAAGGAGCATGCAACATAGCAGTTATAGGAACTGACGCCTGCTCCTGAGCCGAACAAAGTCAACCAGGGGGAGGAGTCGTTGGAATCCTATAGTGTACCAAGATATTTCTAAGAAAAAGAAGAAATAGAAGAAACAAAGTCCACATCGGAAGAACTTGAGCAAGTCACGTTGTTCGAAAGTTCTTGGAGAGGAAGTTCAACTTGGTGACAGGATAAACCCCCAGCTCAGGCCACGATTCATAGAATTTCTTAAATTTAACGTTGATTATTTTGTGTGGTCGCATGCGGATATGACAGATATCCCGCCAGAAATGGTCGTGCACAAACTAAGCCTGGATCCTGACATCTCTACGGTGAGGCAGAAAAAATAGCCTATTGCCGAAGTCAGAAATAAATTCGTCAAAGAATAGGTAACGTTTTTGCTTGATATCGGTTAAATCCAAGAAGTACAGTATCCTGACTGGCTAGCTAAGGTAGTAGTAGTTCCAAAGAAAAATAATAAATTTCGCATGTGCTTAGAATATAAGGATATAATTAAGGCGTGCCCAAAAGACTCGTTCCCATTGCCGAACATTGATCAAATGATTGATGTGATGACCGGGAACGAGTTAATGAGTTTCCTCGATGCTTATTCCAGGTACAACCAAATCAAGACGAACCTGGAGAATTAGGAAATAATTTCGTTCATAACAAATTTCGACACATATTGCTATAATGTGATGCCTTTCGGGCTAAAGAATGCCGGAGCCACTTATGAGCGGCTCGTAAACAAAATATTTGAAAAGAAATAGGGAAAACCATGGAAGTTTACTTAGATTATATGCTGGTTAAGTCTTTGAACGCAGGTCATCATATTAAACACCTGCAAGAAACCTTTGACATCCTAAGGAAGCACTAGATGAAGCGTAACCCTAAGAAGTGTGCATTCGGAGTAAGCTCCGGTAAGTTCTTGGGGTTTCTGGTGTTACAAAGGGGGATCGAAGTCAACTCCGATATAATTAAACCCATCGAAGACATCCCTGACCAGCTGTCAAACATAAAAGTGGTTCAAAGATTGACAAACTGTCCGCTTTAAGCAGATTCATTTCCAGGTCTTTGGAAAAATGTCATCACTTCTTTTCAGTTCTCAAGAAGAAGAATAACTTCAAATGGACTCCGGAATGCCAGCAGGCTCTGAAGGATTTGAAAAGTATTTATCGAGCCCTCTATTACAATCGAAACCGGAGGAAGGCGAACAACTGTTGATTTACTTAGCGGTCTCGGAGATAGCGGTAAGTGCTGTTTTAGTTCGTGAGGATGAAGGTATGCAATATCCTATCTATTATGTTAGTAAAATTTTAACGGGAGCGGAAATTCGCTATCCACATCTCCAAGAATTGCCCTTACCTCTCATAGTCGCCATTCGAAAGCTTAGACCTTATTTCTAATGTCATCTTATAGCCGTGGTGACAACCTTTTCCCTGCAAAATATCCTTCATAAACCTTAACTTTTGGGTCGCCTGGCCAAGTAGGTAGTCGAAATGAGTGAATTTGATATAGAATATAAGCTTAGAACTGTGACTAAGTTGGAAGGTTTGGCCGACTTTGTGGTCGATTTGAGTTCGGGACTGCTATCATTGGCCACCAAAGAAGCAGTGATGGTGTTGGAATCGACATCAAGAGTTTGGACCTTTTTCACGGACGGAGCTTCCAATGTGAAAGGGTTCGGGCTCGGTGTATTGCTAATCAAACCTTTGGGAGAAACCCTAAGGCAGGCCATAAGAACTGTTCCTATGAACAATGAAGCAGAGTACGAAGCTTTGATTGCAGGACTGGAGCTGGCCTGGGGACTGGACTTTGAGGTAATAGAAATCAAATGCGATTCCGAATTGGTAGAAAACCAGGTCTATGGGAACTTTGAAACCAAAGAGGAACACATGCAATAATATGTAGTAAACATCCAGGCTCTGATCGCACGGATCAAGGAATCATCAATTACCCACATCCCAAGGGAAGAAAATACGGAGGCAAACGCTCTAGCCAATCTGGGATCATCCACGAAAATGAAGGGATCGGACTCCGGTGCGGTTATGCAGCTTATGCATTCGGTATTGGACGCACACAACTATTTTGAAGTAAAAGCGACCAATTTGATTCGGGACTGGAGAAATGAGATTATTGACTATCTCGAGCAAGGACATTTACATGAAGATCCCAAGGCATCTCAGGCACTGCATACGAAAGCAGCTCGATACTGCTTTACGGGAGGTCAATTGTTTAGAAAATCTTTTCAAGTATCGTTGGTTCGATGCTTAGGAGCCTTCGAGGCTAACTACTTCATGAGCAAAGTTCACGAAGGGATCTACGGAAATCACTCGGGTGCGGACCCATTAGTACTAAAGCTGATTAGGGCAGGATATTACTGGCCCCGAATGGAACAAGACACCAAGGATTATGTTCAGAAATGCGAGAAGTGTCAACGCCACGACCCGTTGGTACACCAACCGGTAGAGTTATTGCACTCGATTCTATCACCTTGGCCATTCATGAAGTGGGGAATGGATATAGTCGGTCTGCTATTGCCGGGCCCCGGCAAGGTAAGATTTGTTAAGATTTTAACGGACTATTTTTCTAAGTGGGTTGAAGCAGGTCCTTACCAGAAAATTTGCGAGTGTGAAGTGGTAGATTTCTTGTGGGAGAATATAATTTGCAGATTCAGGATACCAAAAGAGATAGCCTGCGACAACGGGCAACAATTTATAGGCGCTAAGGTCATAAAATTCTTTGAAGACTTGAAAATCAAAAGAATCACATCATCACCTTATCACCCAAGCACAAAGGTCAAGTAGAATCAACAATCAAGGTGATTATCCAAAATCTCAAAAAGATATTGGAAGCAGCCAAAGGAAAATGACCCGAAGAGCTACCAGGAGTACTATGGGCGTACTGAACAACGGCCAAATCAAGCACGAGGGAGACTCCTTTATCTCTTGTATACGGAGCAGAAGCCTTGTTCTCGGTGGAAGTAGGAGAACCTACTTGAGATATTTTTGGGCGGACAAAGAAACAAACAACGAAGCATTACTGGTCAAATTGGAGCTGCTTGACGAATGCAGGGACTTGGCTCATATAAAGATGGCAGCCCAAAATAGAGAATGGAACGATATTACAATCAAAGAGCAAACCTCCGTTATTTCACAGTAGGAGACTTGGTTTTAAGAAAAGTAACTCAGAACACCCAGGATCTCAACGCAGGACCATAGGTCCGATGTGGAAAGGCCCCTACCGGGTTTCAACTGTCAATGAGAAAGGGTCATACGAATTGGAAAATTAAGACGGAATAAAGTTATCAAGCAGTTGGAATGTTGCATACCTCAAAAGATACTACAGCTGATGAGCACCACCTATACAGAAAGTATGCGTTGCACTCTTTTTTCCTTTGGCTAGTTTTTGTCCCAATTGGGTTTTTCTGTCAAGGTTTTTAACGTGGCAACGATAGAAAGCATACTAAGAAGGAAACATCGTCAGCAGAAGTAAGACCTTTAAGCAACAAGGCATGGAAGCAGAAAACTGCTACGGGGCGTTTAGATAATCTTTTGCTCGGTAGCAAAGTTCCTACTGGGAAGTAAAGTTTGCTATCGGGCCAAAGGTTACCTGACCGTTCACGAGTGCAATCCACTAGGGGGTGGTTAGATAGTCTTTGGCTCTATTGCAAAGTTTCTAATGGGAAATGAAGCTTTCCATCAAACCAAAGATTATCCAACCATTTGCTAGTGGAATCTTCAAAGAAGCAAAACTTACAGTGATCAAATTCACATTCGAACGCTTGGGGGGGGGGAGGAAATGATCTGAGAATACGGCAACATGACTGCCACATTGACCGAGAGTATGAAAGCTGGGTAAAAAGTTTTATCATCAGGACTGGGGATTGCGTGGCCAGATCCGTAGAAACAAGGCGTACAAGTTAGCCACAAGTAATGGCAATTTTTTTAGCACAAAGAATGCTTATTTACTTTTGCAAATGGAAGGAATAAAGCAAAGTCCTTTTATTTTTGTCTTGTTCTTTATCAAAATGGATTAATTTTATCATTTGAAAGCTAAACAAGTACTTCAAATGCTAGTTCCATAATGAACATGAGACGTCCTCTTCAATAGCACCATAAATATAAGAGGGCCCTCTCTTATGAAACCCTCAGGGTAAAGGGTTGATTCCAAAAGAACTTATGCCCGAAATCCAAATGTTATCTGGGAAAAAAGCACCCGAAGCCTTGCATAATTCGACGCAAAGTGATAATACTTAAACAAAAAAGTAATACTATATACAACAAACGTGCCAACCAGCACAAGTACAAAAGTATGGAAAAGAAAAGCAAAGTGAAAAAAAAAAAAGCAAAAAGCTAAGCAACAGCATCCCCAGAATCTGGGGGAAGAGAAGAATCTGCACCCCCAGCAAGCGAATCCGCCGACTACTCAAGATTTTGGCCTTCACCATCATCCCCTTCAGGTTCTTCTTCAGTTCCAGAGAACTCAGAACCGGAACTAAAAGAGTTAGTAGCATCAGGTTGGACCGGGAGACCCCTTCGGGCAGTTGACTCCAACTTAGGGGCCTTGGCTATTTCGGCATCAAAGTCAATGACGCGCGTTGTGGACTCTCCAAGGTTTTTCTCCTCATGCCATACATAGAATATATTTTTTCAATAATGAGGGAAGCCTCTCGGTGTTGAATTTCTTACTTAAGCTGGTCAACCTTAGTCGAAAGTTTATTTGGTTCAAATCTAGCAGCCTGGAGGTTGACATCAAGGTCACAGATAGTTGAGCTATAAATTTATTGTGCTCTATAACTCTCTTATGCCTCTCTTTTAACCGGGCATGTTTCTCCTCAGCAGCAGCAGCCTCTTCCACTTTGGAGTTCAAGGTTGCCTTCAAATTATTCAATCTTTCAGTAGAGGCTGCCTCGTAATGAGCAGTAGCAAGAACGACATTATGGACCTCAACCGACTTTGCCTTAGCTTCCTCAAATTATACCCATAACATGGTTGCCTCTTGGCTGAGGGTCACTACCTCTTGCTCACTTTGTTGTAATCGAGTCTCCAACTCAACGGCTTTAGTAGCTTGCACTTCCAGTTCCGGGAGGCGAGCAACAATTTGATCCCGCTCGATCAACAATTGATCCCGCTCGGATGTGAGTTACTCTTTATCAAGGATCAAAATCTGGAGGCCCTCGGAAGCAAGGAAGTTAGCCTACAAAACATAAGTACAAATTTAAAACCCTGCCATAACAAAGATAGAAGGAACAACAGAGGGAACAAGATCGTAATGCCGCTGCGTTATGCATGGCATTGTTCACCATATACTCTCCCGAGAGAGATTTTATGTTATTCCTATCCTTCTCTGAAGCCAAAGGCATTAGATAATTAGCATGTTCCACCGGCCGGGACAACAGATGGCACCTAGCAGAAATCGAGAGGGAGACACCTCCTCCTCTGAGGATCTTTGGAAGGGGCAGAGTAGTTATGTCCCAAATTCCCACTAACTTGGGACTGGGGAAGAGGGACATCCTCCTCTTGGACGACTACGGTCGGTGGAGATGATGTAGCAGTTGCTGGTGGCGAAGAGGGAAATGAAGCTGATGGAGTTGTAGGTTGAGAAGCAGTTGCAGCAAAAGCAGTGCTAGTTGTTGGCTGCTCATCAACTGAAGACGGAAGAGATTCAGCACCCAGCCTCACGGTACCGGGAACAGTGATTGGGACTCGGAAGCGAGAGTTGACATCTTTCACTATATCATATCCGCCCCCCCAGAGCGCTTGGATCTCGTCCTCGGTTGGTGTAACTAGCTCAACAGATTGAGCATTCTGTTGAGCTAATGAAGGTCTTCGTCTTCTATGTAGAGAAGCCCCCCATCACTGGTTCCTCATTCATCATCGATCACCATAGTGTCTGTGACTGGCTCGGGGGCGGCATTCTTTGCCTTTTTATATTTGCCATCGGCTGGAGGAACGTCACCTTTTTTGTTGCTTGTTCCCCGGCCGGGGACTCCGAGAGGAAGCACTTACACCGGAAGTAGGCCCCATGACACCCGTTCGGGTGAAAGCCTCCTGTAGCAACCTTGCCGCATCAGCAGGAGCAGCCAAAATGTCCTCCTCGGGGACGGTAACAGAGCCCTGCGGAAGACCTGAATTCAACAAGAAAGCAAAGTTAACCAGTTTTCCTATATGTAAGGTAAAAACAAGATAAGTTCAACCTACCATGATTTTTGGCCTTTGACCCGTATTTAAGGGCTAGTTCTTTCCACCGGCTGGTCTCAGGCATAGTGATGTCCAGAATCTTCCAGACCCACTAATCCTTCAACCCTTCGTGGTGTCCACCGAGTTGGTAAAATAATGAAAGGAGAAGGACCAGTAATAGCATGGGACAATATTTAACTAGAAGAAAGGACAGACGCTGAACTTACGAGTAAGATTCCATGATTCAAGAAAGGATGGAATTGTAGCCAGGACGATGTCCCTGGTGGCAACTACAACGAACCGTTCCATCCATCTACGGTTGTTTTCATCGTCCATGCTGGTATGCAAAGCATGGTGACCACATTTGTTAAAGTTTATCATTCCCCTGCGGAAAATCTTGGGGGAATAAAGGTTCGTCAGTCGAGCTATGGATAGCTCTTCCCTCGTCTCCTGGCATAAACGCCGAAGACAGGCGACTGTCCGCCACACAGAAGGGCTCACTTGTGCCAAGAACACTTGGTAGCGAAAGCAAAACTCTAAGATTATTGAATCAAACCCCCCACACAATGAGAACAGGCCCAAAGCGAAGAGATACGTGTAAACGTAGGTGAAATCCTTCTTGTAGAAGGTTACCCGCTCCGCTAGGTAAGAAGAGATGATGTTCAAATCCTGACAACCACAGTCTTCCTTCACAGTAGGGATGCTAGAAGGACGGATGGAAGAAGAATACACAGCAACATCCCATGTGTAAGGGTTAGCAGAAGGGTACTTCTCTTCGAAGTCCTTAGTTGTAGTAAGCCTTCTGGGGATAATGGTGCTCACCATAGGAGGAGCAGCATCATCAGTATTTTCTTTGTTCTTTGAAGAACTGGAATTTTTGGAAGAGGGGGCCATAGTTATCAGAAAGAAGTAAGGGCTTTTCTCTGAAAAAAAGATTAAAGGAAGTTGAAAACAAGTGTGAGTTGAGTAAAGAGAGTTTGAGAGAGTTTAGAAAATTGTAGTGTAAAAGAAGAAGGTTGAAACTTATAAGTAAAGGAATAGGCTACTAAAACCATGGCCATGATTACCTCGAGAACCAGCGAAAGTGTTGCTGAATCATGGATGATACGTGTTCGGAGCTTTAATTTCGGAGATACGTACGTCTAATCAAGCGTCTGAAACTTGTCAGAGGGGGTCAGAGAATTTCCCACCAAGAAAAGAATTGGTATCTACACCAACTTCCCGGTGACATAAGGATGTGCCACCGAAAAGCAGTAGGACTATCTATATAGGATAAACTATGTTCATATTAACTGCTCGCATAATAAAGTGACGCGTGAAGCCGAAGGTAGATGGAAAGCGAGACAAATGGCAATCAAGTCTGAGGGCAACAATCTCGTTTGTTCCCAAAGGGAATGTTGCTCATAAAGACAAAATAAATGCCTGCCACCCATTAACATTTAATGGAGAATATTCTATAGAATTAAGTATGTAGCCCGTTACAAAGACTATGGCATTCATAGTCTGTCATCACACATTCTTCAATGGCCTCCATAATTGTTACTTAAGAGGGGCTGTTACCTAGGAGCAACTATATATAGTGAGTTCAACAATCATTGCACGAATTTTCTGACAAACTTATGCTATATACTATTCAAACTCAATAATATTTTATCTTCTTGCATATTAATATCGTTACTACTACCTCCGAAAGCTCTGCTCCAAGAATCAGAATTTCTGTTGTCTTATCTCAATTTGAACAATAAGTCTTACATCCTTGTTTAATTTATTTATCATTTTGGGATCAAATTGATTTACTTGTCTATAAACCACGTATAAATTTAATTGTACCATTTTACGGGTAAATAAGTTACTCAGTGGATAGGAACATACTCTAAATTAGAATCATGCGGAGTACTTCTCCATATAAAAATTTATTTATGATGTTATTCGATATATCAAGGTAAATTCGTTCATTATTTGCAAAGGACACAGGAGGTGGAGTTTTTCGCACATAGAAAAACTATGCATTAATAATTTCAAACAGAAAGTTTTAAGCTCCTCCTGCGACAGAATGATTTGTGAAAGAAGTTTATATTTATCAACATAACCCAGTTATGACAGACAAAAGGCAAAAAGAGAATAAATAAATAAATAAATAAATAAATATATAAATAAAAAAGTCACATAGGGTAGCAAGAGGGCTAGGAGCAGCTGTAAATGCGAGAAAGGTGTGAAAAGGACTTCACAAGGGTAGTGAGAGTTCACGAATGGTCCCTATAGAATGGAGTGGGGAGAGAACATCTTTGAGAGTTTACTTTAGGGGTATAATTTGTTCGGATTTAGCTTTTACATATGTACATTGACAATGCAAAATATTTTTGTACGAGATATTATCAATATATATTTATTAATTTTAACATGGTACTTACTATCTTTTGTACTTAACCAATTTATACTAGTTAAAAAACTAAGTCACATATATTTGACTGCTTAATAATTTGAAAGACATGTAAATATTAGGAGAATATACTTTAGGAAAGTATATTTTATATTAGGAGAATATTATATTAGGAGAATATATTTTATATTAGGAAAGTATCTTTATTATTCCATATTCTACATTGATTTGATTTAGTTCCTATACTAATCCCTATTGGTCTTTGATTTGTATTCTAGCACTATAAATAGGGATCATGTAAACTATTGAGGATCAACAAAAAGAATATCATATTTCTTCATGGTATCAGAGCCTTTCTACACTAATTTTTTTCTTTTATTCGCCCATCCCCTCATCATGGGTGATGAACCGGCCACTATTAACAACAACAACCCCATTGCCGACAAACAACCACTACACCCGGCCTATACGGTCACCAACATCAACAACAAGATTCGTATTCTTGATGGCAAGAAGGTCTCATACTCTTCTTGGGTCTCATAAGGTTTTTTTCTTCAGATACAAAGAAAGAGAAGTTTCACAAAAAATAAAAGTATAATTTTATTTAAGAGTAGTATTTACTTTGTCTATTTATTACATTTAAAAAGAAAATAAAAAGGAAATCAAAAAGCAATAACCAACCAAAATGAAGCTGAAACTTAGCTTCGAAACATGTCAAAAAAAAACGCAACAAAACTGCCCCAAAAATATCGTGTAGAGCACTACCATTAGCCATCTTTTTAAAGTCAAAAACAACAGCTTTTTAGCTGTAAAACCACAAAAATCAGCTTTCAAGAAATCAAAATTCTTTTCTTCTTAAAATATGATTTATTATTTCTTATCAGAAAGAATTTCTTGTTTTCCTTTTCTTCATAGGCAAAACTTTCTTTATTGTATTCCTTTAAAATAAGGATTTT
The DNA here is from genome assembly GCA_002018475.1 of Nicotiana obtusifolia. Taxonomy (NCBI): domain Eukaryota; kingdom Viridiplantae; phylum Streptophyta; class Magnoliopsida; order Solanales; family Solanaceae; genus Nicotiana; species Nicotiana obtusifolia. The sequence goes on from MCJB01025822.1 coordinate 78,508, forward strand.
TCTTTTAATAGGATTCTAGTTTCTTTTCCTTGTGAAATTGAAATTTTTTACTTTGTTCGGGAGAAAGTTCAGATCGGTCACATTCGAGTTCTTCATGTGCCGTCTTCATCACATTATGCGGACATCTTTAATAAAGGACTCCCGAGATACGTATTTGACTCGTTTCGATCCAGCTTAAACGTTTCAGCCTACCCACGTTCAAGCTGAGGGGGACTATTAGGAGAATATATTTTAGGAAAGTATATTTTATATTAGGAGAATATATTTTATATTAGGAAAGTATCTTTATTATTCCATATTCTACATTGATTTGATTTAGTTCCTATACTAATCCCTATTGGTCTTTGATTTGTATTCTAGCACTATAAATAGGGATCATGTAAACTATTGAGGATCAACAAAAAGAATATCATATTTCTTCAGTAAAAATTATTTATGTTGTCTACGTAAAATAGTTAAGCTCAATTTGTTTTTATCGAAGTTAAAGATGGATTTAGGTTATACATCCAACAAATTAAAACTTGTCAACTCTAATTCAAAACTAAAAAAATAAATTGTTATGTGGGGAAAGAGGCAAACCCGAAATAGAGCAGATAACGAACACCAAATTTTAACGTGGAGAACCCTTCAAATCGAAGTAAAATCACGGGATTACAAAGATCCGAAAAGCTACACTATAACGGTAAGAGGGTTACAAAAGTTCTCCATATTAGCTAAATAACAAGTATCAAATATAGAGCAACAATAGCAACAAAAAATCAATTGAAGAAAGAAAAAATTCACTAAAAATGGAGTTGTTGTTCAAGGACGAAAAAGGATGCTACTGATGTCCAAATTGAATATCCACCGTTCAAATTGTAGACTGAGATCTTAGGAACTCTCATTCAAAATTTTAGTCTGATCCAATGGTGAATGAATCGAAAAATATGATTTGAAGTCGGTTGGTCGGAACAAAAATTTGCAACAGAAAGAATCATTTTTCTTATCTCTTCTCTCTTAATGGATGCTCTCTGAAAATTTCTCTCTTATTACAATGACCAGACACGTCATTTCCAATTCTAGCTCTTCGTTCCGTGGTTTGAGTCCTTGAATAGCTTAATTTGATAATTTATGACTTGTGTGTGTGGTCCATTTTGTGTTCCGAAAAGATTAAATATGTTTTTATAAACAAAACTTGATTTCAACTTTATAAAAAACCCTGATTTTATTATTAAAGTTGTTGGAGTTGACCACGGTCAATATTCTGGATAACCGATATCATACTGGTATTCTAACAATTTTGGTAGGTTCGTATGGTCATTTTAGATTTATACGCATGTTTGGTTGGGGTCCTAGGTGACCCACTTATTCACCACTTATTGTGAAAAGTAGGAAAATGAGCTAATGAACATTAAAATTTTTGAGTTTTGATACTTGATTCTTGATCATAGATGTTATTCGATATTTTAAGCTTATGCGCAAGTTTGTATGAGGTTATATATACTTGTATGGGTGTTAGAATGGGGCTCAAGGGGCTCGGCTAAGTTTCGAATTGGTTTTGGAATTTTGTAGCAAGATAGTTGGTGTTGCAGTCATTGCAATTGCGATGAATTACTCGCAAATACGAGGTTCACATTTGCAAAGAGGACCTCACATTTGCAAAGATGGGATGGGGAGGTGTAATGACCCAGCCAGTCGTTTTGAGTATTTTAGCCCCGATCCTCCTCTATGTAATATTCTGGTTATGTGACTTCTTGGGATGTTTGGTCTTGGTTTCGGTGAGTTTCGGAGTGCAACGGGACACATAGTCCCTAAGTTGGATCTTTAAGTTGAAAGGGTTGACCGTAGTTTGACTTTTGTGTAGACTATTCCAGAAGGGAGTTTTGACGGTTCAAATAGCTCCTTATGGTGATTTTAGACTTAGGAGCGTGACCGGATGTTAATTTGGGGGTCCGTAGGTCCGTTCGGCTTGAATTGGTGAAAGTTAGGAAGTTGAAGGTTTGGAAGGTTGGAATTTTGGCCGGGAGTTGACTTTATTGATATCAGGGTTGGATATCAATTCCAGAAGTTCGGATAGGTCTGTCAAGTCATTTTTGACTTGTGTGCAAAATTTGAGGTCAATCGAAGTTGATTTGGTATGGATCGACATTAGTTTGAAATTCGGAAGTTCATAGTTTTCAATAGGCTTGAATTGGGTTGCGATTCGTAGAATCGATGTTGTTTTATGTGATTTTTGGCCTCGAGTAGGTCCATTATGTGTTTTCGAACTTTTTGGTATATTCGGACAGGGTCCCGGAGGCCCCGGGTGTGATTCGGATTGAATCAGTAACATGTTTAGACTTGTTTGATTGCTGAGTGTTGTTGGGACTGGTGCAATCGCACCTGCTCATTTTTTATCGCAGGTGTGGCACCACAAAAGCGGTCCTCGAGCCGCAGAAGTGAAGCTGGCTTTGCCCGGCTGGGATCGCAGGTGCGAGGAGATTTCCACATTTGCGAGTCCGCAGGTGCGGAGAAGTGGTCGCAGATGCGGACGGGACTAGCTTTGACTATTGTCGCGAAAGCAGGCCTTGCCCCGCAGGAGCGAGTGCACAGAAGCACGTTTTAGTCCGCAGAAGCGGAAGAGCAGATACTCGTTTGGTTCGTAGAAGAGGAAAGTCATGGCCTAAGTAGGAACCGCACCTGCGATGGTTTTTCCGTAGGTGCAGCGTCGCAAAAGCGACTGAGTGACTGCAGATGCAGAATCACTGGGCAGAAAAGGCCAAATTTCGAGGGTTTGATCATTTTTATTTTTGGACCTAGAGAGTGTGGTTTATGGCGATTTTTTGAGAGATATTCGAGGAAATCATTGGGGTAGGAATTTCTAACTCGATTATGGCTATACTACACGAATATATTATTGTTTTCATCATTTAATTAGTGTTTTGAGTTTATAATTTGGGGAAAATTTGTGAAACTTCTTAGGCTAAATTTTTGGGTTTGAAAGGAGATTTAAGGTCGGATTCGAGTAATTCTTGTATGATTGGACTCGATATCGAATGGGTGTTCGAATTTGGTAATTTTTGTCGGGTTTCGAGGTGCAAGCCCGGGTTGACCTTTTGAGTTGATTTTTATTTCTTAGTAAGGATCATAATTCTATTGTTCAAAATAGCTTCCTATAGTCTATATTTGTGGTATGAAGTTGTTTTGGCTAGATTCGAGCCGTTCAGAGTTGAATAATTAAGGGAAAGGCTTACTGCTGGATTGAGTTCCTGTGTTTTGAGGTAAGTGTCTTGCCTAATTTTGTGTGAGGGAATTATCCCCTAGGAGTGGTGTTGGTTTGTTACGATTGTGATATGTCAAAGCCGTGTACGCAAGGTGATGAGTGCATACACGGGCTAAATGCAGAAATTTACCAATCTTAGCTATGTAGATTCCTTTCGTGCCTTAACTGAGTTATCTTATCAAGTTATATTCATTATCATTAGTCTATTTTCGTATGCTCTACTTGTCGTATATCTTAGTTGTCAATTGCTCTACATGTTTAGTCGAAGTTCTTGCTTCCTTATTCCATATTCATTATTTAACCATTGAATTATTTACTTAAATTTGTTATTCTTGGAAAATCTTGATGTTGAAATTGGTATTGAGTTATAAGGGTTGTGATTCACATTGAGACAAAGTGTTAAATTGTGAAATGATATTCTCGTTGAGTTATTCACTTTCGGTTGTTATTGTTGATACTCTTGTTCATATTGTGGTTGAGTTATTGGCTACTTGTTGTGAAAATACTATTGTCGTTGGTTTCTTGGCAAGTTGGGATATTGGACACTTGGGGTCCGATTTGTGATACGTTGTGATATTGATACGCATATGGTAGTATAAGGTTTAGGGGTTGAAACACATGCGGTGAGATAAGTTGGGCTTGATACGCATGTCGCTAGTAGGAGAACTACTTGAAGCCACGCAGTGTGATAAGGTGGGCTAAAATGCGAGAAGCTATTTCAGGAAAATGATTTTCAAAACTAAATATAAAGCTCCCGCGGTAATATAAAGAAAGATTGTGAAATGATTTATGCTTTGAGACTACGAGGTGGTACCTCGGTAGTAACTCTTGTTGATACTTTTCTACTACTTCACTTGTGTTTTGTTGCCTTGTTCCGTTTGTCTTGTTCAATGTAGCCAATCTTAGTATATTTCTCACTTGTTTCATTTCCATTGTTATTATTATTACACTATTAATTACTCATTCAATTTCTTATTTATTCCAATAGGGCCTTGACCTGACCTCATCATTACTCTAACGAGGTTAGGCTCGGCACTTACTGGGTACCGTTGTGGTGTACTCATGATATGCTTTTGCACATCAATTGTGCAGATCCAGGTACCCGGTCCAGGCACCAGTGAGTTGAGTTCGTACTTGGAGTCTTCAAGGTACATCTGTCGGCGTCCGTAGGCCTTGGAGTCACCCTCTACCTATTTTTATATCTTCCTTCGTTTATTAGACACGGTTGTATAGGGATGATTATGGCACCATTTTACAGCTTGTGACTCGTTATCACCGGGTTTTGGGAAATTGTACATGCTGAGTAGCAGAGTTTATTTTATATTTATTGTTAAGTTATTGAGGTTTTAAATTGTTAGTTCTATTATATTCTGCATGAATGTTAGGCTTACCTAGTCTTAGAGACTAGGTACCATCACGACATCCTACGGAGGGAAACTGGGGTCGTGACATGTTGGTATCAGAGTTCTAGGTTCATAGGATCGGTACAGAGATATCCATACTTATCTTCGGGAGTCTCTGGAACTGTTAAGAAAAACTTCACTTATTTGATTCTTTATCGTGCGAATTTGTTGACTTCGAAATTCTAAATTTTTGTCTTTCTCTTCTCTCACAAAAGGTGAGGACACGCACAACTGGATCGGATGATCAGACACCCGTGCCCCCTGCTAGAGCCGCGAGAGGTCGGGGCTGGGGCAGAAGCTGAGGATGGGCACATGGTGCAGCCAGAGCACCTGCCCGAGCTACAACAAATGAGCCACTAGTAGCTCTAGTTGGGGGGCAGGCACCTGTGACCCCTGTTATTGCCCGGCACTTCAGGATTCCCTCGCCCAGATTTGTGTCACACCCCAACCTAGGTAAGGCGTGGCTGGCACCTGGTGTCGTACTGGCCCAAGCGAACCACTGTGCAACTCTTGAATGCTAGACGTAACCCAGAACATACATAGGCCAACATGGCCGCAACTCATAACATATCGTAGGCGGCCAAGCAACATATCAGCTAGCCATCATACCTAAAAAATCAATATATGTTCCGGCCAAGGAGGCCACTATGAGTATCAATACCGGACAACCTAGAAAGAAAACATAAATGAGGGCCGACAGGGCCACTAACATATTGTACATACTGAACCTGTGTCTACAAACCCTCTAAGAATATATGGCATCAAAATATCGTCGGGACAGGGGCGCGGCCAACCAGTAAGTCTATAACAAAATCTGATATTATGACCTCTAGACTCGGCTGTACTCCGGAAGAGATGGAGTCTTACCGATTTTTCGCTGAATATCGATCCTGTCTACTCTAAGGGCTTGTCAAACTAATTACTTGCACCTGTAGGCATGAAGTGCAGCGCCTCATCAATGGGATATTAGTACAATGAGATGTACCAAGTATGTAAGGCAGAAAACAATACATATAAATAAATTCTGAAAACTGAAAAGCATGAATGAATACAAAAATAGTATGTTGAATGATAAGAATAAGAGTGGTCTTACCACGTACTCTAGATCGGCTTACTAGATTGCTATCACTTGAACCACTTGGTCCTGCTATTTGATTGAACAATCCAACCTATCATAAGACTCTGAACTCTTTCTACCAACCCTTGCTTAGTGATCTATTGTTGCATCATCATTGTTACTTATTATTAGAATACAAAGTGGCTCTTACACGTAGAAAGGCAGACCGTCCGTAAGGCACACTACAACATTACTATCTGGTGGCACGTACACATAGCAAAATAGACCGTCCGTACGACTCACAATATTCAAGTCGGACTATGCATACACATGGGACCGTCCATAGCCAACCTTTATCTTACCTATGCATTTCATAGACCGTCCATAGGTTAACATTCATTATCCCCCTACGCGTTCATAGACCATCCATAGGGAACACACTTATGCCTAAATAACATTACAACAACATGCAATAATCAATATCTTACAAGTTAAGTACTTGTGTCTATAACATATAACTTCTTCTAGTATTTTCGGTAACTCTTAGTTCGTATTCGGAAACTCATAATCCCTATTGATTAGCTTTAAGGAAACTCATAACTACTCTCAGATTTACACATCCGTCGTTACATACTAGTAAAAGGCTTTCGAGATTCATATAATCGCGCCTTTACAAATTCATTTGGTACATCGTACAGCTCGTATTTCATATTTTTTCAAGCTACTCATCGCATTCGTTAACTCAATCTCTACTTCGTTTATCGTATTGAATATCATTACTATTTCCGCATGCGTACGATTATTCTAGTTAGGTAGTACCATGCATTTCATAATTTATGTGACCTTACATTCTTCTACATACGATCTATTCTGCATTCATTAGTTTACTCATTCATAGCCTTTAAGTTTACGGGGAGGTTCTTATTAAGCAACTTATCACATCTCTTAATTTACATCTCTCTCTCTTATTAGCATGAGGGATCTTCTGTAGCTACCTTCACTAACCATTCAAAACTACTTCTATCATTTCATAAGATCATAGGGTCTATAAGTAATTTCTACTCATGAGCCACTTATAATTTACCATTAAACGAAGGCTATACTTCTCGTCGTAGACTCAACATAAGTTCCCTGAGGTCTCTACTTATTTCATGGAATTATCCATGGATTACAACTACGAGTAGCTCATTTGTTATCTATATTCACTTTTGGACTATTAGAGGTCTTAACCTGCAACATAGAACATTGCTAGGACTCGTCCCCTTGAGCCTCTTATAAGGTTGACGTCACTACGAAATCATGCTGGAAGAAGAAAGGGAAATCCTTACATACCTTTAAGTCGATCCTTCGACGAAGATGGTGGGAAAATCTCCTCTTCAATATAATCTACACCAATGAAAATAACACTACTATCAACAGTAGTAACACATCAACTAACTACCATGCGACAAGCTTGTTCTACACCAAATCGGATAGCATCTCCCTCGTTTCTTTCACCTCCCTCAAGGTCACAACATCAACAATAACAGGCCCCCCTTAATCCATATACCAAGCACCTTAACAACATGAGAACAGCCCAGCAATACAATATAACAACAACCATAGGGACAACGCTAAGTTTAGGAATAGCTAGCTTGCGATACGTCGAGCGACAAGCTCGGTCCTTAACTAGAAATAAAACACTCTTCTACACTTCTTCTTCTCTTCAACTTACATATTAACAACAACAACAACACACACACACACACACACACACACACACACACACACACATATATATATATATATATATATATATATAAAATATCTCCCAAAACTCCAGCCACAACAACATCATAAAAATACCTTAAAATAGTCAAACATGGTATCACAATATATATATTATCTCCCAAAACTCCAGCCACAACAACATCATAAAAAAACCTCAAAACAGTCCAACATGATATCACAACTTCTATACGTCTTTTGACCGTCAACTCATAACTTCTAGCTTCAAACAACTTAGCTAGGGCATAGATATGATCAAACTCATGTAGGAGAGGAAGATCTTACCATTAAGCAGCAAGAAAATGTCCAAGAACAACTCCCTTTAATCTTGAAAGAACTCACAACACATCAACAACATCATATAAGTGATCTCCACCACTTCCACAATACTTTTGATGAAGAACTTAGGTGGTTTGGCCTTGGATTTGTGTATGAATCTTTAGGATATACTTAGAGAAGATTAGAGCTGCTTGGAGGTCTGATTTGGTCGAAAATGATACTTAGAGACGACAATTATCACTTTATATAACAAGGTAAGCTTCCACCGACTTTGTGGGTCACAAGGAAGCTGCTTGCGCAGTCTCACGAAAATGTGAATATCTCTCTATTCCGAAGTCATATTGACGAACAGTTTAATGTGATGGAAAGTATACTCGTATATTTTTAATTTGATGGGTGTATAACCCTATAACTCAAAGTAAATCTAGAGAAAATCTCAGTGTCATTAGACCCAAATTTAGGTCAAATTATAAATGTAACTTGTGACAACTTTTGCCGTGTTTTGTTTTACAACTTGTTTGACTTAAAAACTAAACATACAAATATTATATGATTCAATTACCTTAAAACATGACCTCCTTAGGATATTAAGCACTCCTAGTTTACCCTAAAAGTACGGGTTATGATATCTTTGATTCATTTAACCTCCAACCCTCATGATACTTCCTTAACACTTGTTTTAACCCATCATTATCTTTGTAAAGGTCCTTAAGCTCTCTAGCTTACATTGATTCACTTAAGATGCATTGTAGAATGAAAGTATGGGGTGTTACATTTTGAGCATGTTTGGCACTCTAACTCAGGCAGGGTTGATACCACTTTCTCCTGCCACATCTCAGGCCGGGGGAGGTGCACAGACTCCTGCAGCTCGTACCCCAGAGCAGGGGGTCCAGGTTGACCAGGTCCCAGAGGTCATACTAGTGCAGCCGGTCATCCCAGTTCAACACGAGGTTAAGTCAGCAGCTTCTGAGGAGGAGCAGCTCAAGCTCGAGAGGTACAAGAAGTATCAACCTCCTACTTTCCGCCGTTTGGCTTCAGAGGATGCACAGGGTTTTCTTGAGGAGTGCCACCGTATCCTTGGTACTATGTGTATTGTGGAATCGAGTGGGGTCGCTTTCTCTATTCTCCAGCTTAAGGGAGCGACTTATCAGTGGTGGCAAGCATATGAGTTGGGTAGCTCAGTCGAGGTAGCTTCACTCACATGGTCTCAGTTCTCATATATGTTCATGAGAGAGTTTGTTGCCCAGAGTCTGAGGGATGCCTGGATCACAGAGTTTGAGCAGTTGCGCCAGGGTGCTATGACCATATCAGAGTATGCAGTCCGGTTCAACGAGTTGTCTAGACATACACCTGCATTAGTTTCCACTGTCTGAGAGCGAGTTTGTCGATTTATTCCGAGGCTCAACCGTTGTATTAGATTCAACATGGCTCGAGATTTAGAGACTGATACCCCATATAAGCAGGTTGTGGAGATCGATAGGAGATTGGAGGGTATGTGGAGACGGGAGAGAGAGGAGAGGGAGGCTAAGAGGCCTCAAGATTTTGGCACATATAGTAGAGCCCGTGCCCTAGTTGTAGCTCGTCATGGTAGGGGTTATGTAAGTTGTCCTAGTCATTCAGCACTTCTAGCTTCCAGCATTATTCCGGCCACTCCCAGGTCTCAGGTTGCCCATTATGGACCGCCACTGTCTAGTGCACCTTCTGCACCGGGTTCTTTCAGTGGTCAATCCAGCCGATCAGGCCCGAGCCAGTTCCAGCAGACACGTCCTCCAAGAGCTTGATTTGAGAGTGGTGACACTCGTCATATGGTGAGGGACTGCCCTAGGCTCAGGATGGGTGCACCTCCACAGACTACTCAGGCCCCACGTATTCCACAGGCTCCTCAAGCTTCTCAGGCCGTGGTCACCGCACTAGTTGCCACTCCATCTACAAAGCCAGCTAGAGGTGGAGATCGGGCGGGTAGAGGTCACCCTAAAAAGGGAGGCCAGGCCAGATGTTATGCTCTTCCTACTAGGATAGAGGCGATTACATCTGAAACAGTTATCACAAGTATTGTTTCGGTTTGTCATACAGACGCATCAGTCTTATTTGATCCAGGCTCCACTTATTCCTATGTATCATCTTACTTTGCTCCATATTTGGGTATATCCCGTGGTTCCGTGAGTTCTCCTGTCTATGTGTCCACGCCGGCGGGAGATTCTATTCTTGTTAACCCGGCCGTGTTTAGTTGTTCTTGGTGGTTTTAAGACCAGAGCTGGCCTATTGTTACTCAGCATGGTAGATTTTGATGTTATTTTGTGCATGGACCGGTTGTCGCCCTATCATGTTATTCTTGATTTTCACGCCAAGACGGTAACGTTGGCTATGCCAGATTTGCCGCGGTTGGAGCAGAAGGGTACTTTGTATTATGTTCCTAGAAGGGTGGTGTCTTTCCTTAAGGCACATCTGATGGATGGAAAGGGGTGTGAGGCATATCTAGCCTTTGTGAGAGATGTTATTGTAGATGTTATTTCGATATTTTGAGCTTATTAACGAGTTTGTATGAGGTTTGTATAGTTTTGTAAGTGTTTGAAATGGGACTCGAAGGGCTCCAGTGAGTTTCTGATTGGTTTCGGACTATTTTAGCAAGACTTAGAATTGCTTGCGCTACAATCATCGCAATTGCGATGAAGCATTTGCAAAGATTGGATGAGGGAGGCCAGCTTCACAATTGCGAAGCTAGGATCGCATTTTGCGATGCTCGCAATTGCGAGCTTCTGTGGTTCAGTGCCACTTCGCATTTGCGACCATGTGGATCGCATTTGAGAGATGCGTAATTGCAAACAAAAGTTCGAAATTGCGATATCAGCAACTGGATTAGAAAAAAGAAATTTTGATTTTAGCTCATTTTATTCCATTTGGAGATCTAGACTTCACCTAGAGGCGATTTTAGAGATCGATGTCCTCCTAACTTCAAGGACCGGTAACTTTATTGTACTTGTGATTAATTTCTATAGATTTTCACTCCTAAATCTAGATTTTTATTGAGTAGAAATAGGATTTTCGGGTAGCAACTTAGGATTTGGTATTTTTGAGATTTAGACCTCAATTTGAGGTCGGATCTCGAAATAATTCATATATTTCGACTCAAAGATGGATGGGTAAACAGGACTTGATCTTGATTTCGACCAAGTAGGCTCGGGTTGACTTTTTGTTGATATTTTTCAAATATGTTAAATATCGAACATCGTTTATATTAGGATAGTTTCTAAATCTTGTTTTGACATTTTTTATATTATTTGACTAGATTTGAGTTGTTTGGAGGCTTGTGTTAAATGCAAAGTTGTTTTGGATTGTTTATTTGGTTTTCAAAAGAAGTAAGTATCCTAGTTAACTTGATTTGAGAAATTAAAATGTGATTGGTCTATTTGCTACGGTTCTATGTGTTGGGAACGATGTACATGCAAGGTGACGGTTGTATATAGCATTGTCATGGGTTAAATCATGCGGGTGAAACTAGTTTGATATATGCCTTTACTTATATCATGTCTTTACTTATTGCACGCTTTTACTTGTCCCATACTCTTACTTGCTACATGCCTTTACTTTACTTATTACATGCTTTTACTTGATATATGTTTTTGCTTGATACATGCACTTACTTGAAATATGCCTTTACTTGATACATGTTTTTATTTAATAAATGTCTTTACTAGTACATGCCTATACTTGTTTCATACCATACTTGTTTCATTCCTTGTTTACCTATGCTATATTGGGATTGTGTGATCACATGATTGTTTGCATGTTAATGACCTTGTTTGTGTTCTTATTGAGTTATATGAGTAAGATTAGCTCTTGAATATGGGATTGCCACTACTTCTTCTTCATGTTCATTTTTTTTAGTAAATTATACTTATCTATTCTCCTCGATAGTTTATTATGAATCTAGCCATGTTGGTTGTGTTGTTGGATATGTCTATGTGAATAGATATGTTGGATTGAGTTGGCGTCGCAATAATATTATGATAAGGATCGGGTTGCTCGCTGCAATAATAGTATGGCCATGAGATCCGATTGCCCTTACAATAGTGTAGTTGTGTGTGGAATTGGATTGTGTGCCATAATGTGTGTGTGAATCTTGATGTTGTTTGCGATATGATTTTTCTTTGTGCTTTGTCCTTGTTGATATGAATATTGATTCTTTCCCGTAGATTTGAGCTGCTGAAAAGTGCTTTGGTTGTTTTATTCAAGAAATGTGATTATTACTTATGTTATTGGATACGTTTACTGTTTTCTTGTCTTTATTCTTGTTATTATTAGTGTTATCTCTATTGTTATTCCTATTGCTTATAAACTATACAGGTTTATATGGTAATTGCCTTTTCATAGCCTCATCACTACCTCGTTGAGGTTAGGCTCGATGTTTATTGAGTACATTGGGTCGGTTGTACTCATATTGTACTTCTGCACTTCTTGTGCAGATTCAGATATTGATACCAGCAGAGTCCCAAAAGGTGCTTAGCCATTACTAAATAGATGACTCAATGTAGAGCTGCACACTCGTTTACAGGCCCGAGAGTCTTCTTTCCATTTTCTCCATTATTGTTTATTATGCCAAACAATATTTTATTCATTGCAAATATTGTATGTAGTATTCTTAGTAGCTTATGTACTCGATGACACTAAATTTTGGGAGGTTGATTAGTCGACGTTTGTTTTAAACTTATTATGTATTTTTGAATTTCACTCTTATTCTATAATAATGTGATGTTAACTGTTAGTCTCATTTCCTTATTTATTTTTAAGTGTTGGCTTACCTAGCAATAGGTATTAGGCACCATCACGATCTCGTTGGTTGGGATTTTGGATCGTGAAACTTATGTGATAATCTTTCATAGACTAATACCAAGAATCCATAAACTTCTCCAAAGTTACTTTACTTATAAAGAGTAAGTGGTGCTTTTTCTTAAAGCCCAAGCCAACTCTAAATAGAAATAAAAATCGAATTCAATTCCAAATAGAAATGAAAACCAAAGATAATACGATTAGGCCATTGGCCCTTTCGCTAGACAATATAGGCATGGTCCTAATAAGCTCCTCCTCCAGCCAAGGGGCCAAATGATCTTCAAGTAGAGAAACTTCTGACAGGCTTCATGCTTGCTAATTTTCTGCAAAAATCATGTTTATCTGCATGCTTAACTATAAAACTCTCAGACTGCTCTATGTGAATCTTCTCATCTAAATCACCACAAAAAAGAAGTAGTCTTTATACCCATATGTTCAAAATCTAAATTTAGACTTGCGGCTAATCTTAGAATCACACGAATAACAGATATCTTCACAACATGGGAGGAAATTTTACCAAAGTAAACTCCCTTTTCTGGCCAAAATATTTAACAACTAACCACGCCTAGTACCTAGCCGCAGTTGTATACTGATTTTGCTTTACTTTGAAAATCCACTTATTTGATAAATCTCTCTTACCTTTCTGCAATTTCACTAACTCATATGTGTCATTCTCATGGAGTGACTTCATCTCATCTTCCATTGCTTCTACCAACTTATCTTTGTAAGTATATTGTATGGCTTCATCATAACTCTCAAGTTCTTTAATATCAATCAAAAGTACATATTTATTAGAAAAATAGCATGTGAATTTTTACTTCTCCCTCGTAGATCTTCTTATAAATGTTTCAAGAGCATCCGAAGTAGTTGGATGAGCAAGTATTGGTTGCTGGTCAACCACAACATAATCAACTAGAGTATTTATAACATTTGTAGGAACTAGATCAATATTAACTAAGCTCCATTAATATGCGTCCGTCTTCTCGATTTTGTTAATATTTTCAATACTGCTATCTTCAAGAAATATTGCATCTTGAATTCTAATAACTTTATTATCATCAGTTGGATCATAAAAATGATACCAAACTTATCTTGACCATAACCAATGAAGATGCTATACTTAATTTTGACATCCAACTTTGGTCTCTCATCTTTAGGAACATGCACACAAGCTTTATACACAAAAATTCTCAAGTGATTATAAGAAACATCTTAGTAAACTAAACCGTGTCTGGAACATCACCAGCCAAAGAAATAGTAGGAGAAAAATTGATAACATAAGCAACATTTTTAAGTGCTTCCACCCAAAAAAGAATTTAGAAACTTAGCCTCTGAAAGTAAGAATCTAATTCTCTTAAATAGAGTTCTGTTCGTCCCTTCTATCAAACCATAAGAGTTATCAAAGGGACCATCATATTTATCACCATTATTGGTTCGAATATATTATAATTTTTTTGATATGTATCTCAGCTAAGGATTGAAATTCCTTATATATTCTAAATGCTTGATCTTTGAATTTTAAGGGTTATACCCAGAGATTGCGAGAATAATCATTAATGAAGGTCACAAAGTAAAGTGCACTACTTTTTTACTTTACTTTAAAAGGATCACAAAAATCAGAGTGTATTAGCTCCAATAATTTGCCTTTCTTAAGGAGGATGGTTATAAAAGAAAACACTTTTTTTATTTTTCGGCTAAGTAATGAACGCACCTTTTCATCATTTCTTGTTTCACTCCAGAAAGAAGATTTTTTTAGTCAAACACGTAATCCCTCTCAGCTTATACGACTTAACATTTTATGCTACAATTCTGATAAAGTGTCACTTTTCACCAAATTTATGAAGTCACAAAAAATAAAGCCTTGTGTCACGCAGAAGAAGATTACTTAATTCCTCGAGCCATAACTAATGAGCCCTTGGTGAGTTTCCTTCAACCATTAAAGAAGGAATTATAATAACTTTCTTCATCCAGTCTTCCTGCGGAGATCAAAACTAAAGGAAAGTCCGGAGCATGTTGACATTGTGAAGAACTAACGTTGAACCATTATTAGTCTTTAAACAAATTGTGTCAACACCAAATACCTTAATTTACTGGTATTATTCATCTTTACTACTCTAGAGTCAACACGAGTATAAGATGAAAAGAAATCTTTTCTTGATGTGACACTGTGAGGTAGCTCCGGTATTTATTATCTAACTCGTCCCATGTGATACGAAATTAATGAAGTTTTCATCATAATCAAGAGAAGGTCATCTCAAATAATAGCAACAATATTGTTCTAGGTATTTTTAGCTTTTTTCTTTCTCTAATGTCTTGCATCAACATGTAGCAGAACTTTCTGGTATGTTCTTACTTGTCACAATAGTTGCATAAATAATTATAGTATTTGGACATTGACTTATTTCTGCTTTTGCCTCTATTCCTCAAACTTCTTATTCTATCTCTTGCCCGGTGATCTGTAACCAGAACAATTGCTTGTGAGGACGAACACTGAGATTTTCTCCTTACTTCCTCATTCAACACACTACTTTTGGCGTTATTCTATAGTCACCGTACCACCAGGAGTTTAATTTATCAAAGAAACACATAATTTCTCAAGAATAAGGCAGAACATTAAGAAGCCAAAGTCCCTTATCTCATTATCAAAACTAACTTCAATTCCATACCGTAGATCAAGAAAACCCTAAAAATAATGGATATGATCAAGAATATGAGTGTCCTCCTTGTATTTAAAGGTCATCAATTGCTTAGGCAGAAACAACTTGTGTTCCCAATTTTTAAAGCAAAAAGTGTCTCCAACCTTTTTCATAATGATCTCGCATGAGTATCATTTTACGATATAGTTGCGTATATCATCTTTTAACCTATTATTTTATATATTCATAAAGTTGTTAGTATTCGAAATCCAAATCTTCATTAGAAAGTGTCTCGGGTTTGTGAGCTAAAAAAGGGACAAATATATTTTCTTCACGAATAGTAAATCTTTCATCTTGCTTTTTCAAATGTTATAATTGCCCCATTTAAACATACCATCTTGCTGATATCCCTTCCATCCCGTAGCACACTAGATAAAGAACCTGGCTTTAATCCTATTGTTATGTCAAGAAAGAAGTAAACCTGAAAATAAAAAAGATAAAGAAGATCAAATTTTAACGTGAAAAATCCTTCCAATCGAAGGTAAAAGTACGAGATCACAAAGATCCAAAAAGCTCTACAATAACCATAAGAAGGTTGTAAAAGTTCTCCAGATTAGCTAAATAACAAGTGTAAAATACAGAGCTACAATAACAACAAGAAAAATAAAAAATCAATTGAAGAAAAAAGATAAATCACCGAAAATGGAGTTGTTGTCCATGATCGAAATTGGATGATGCAGACATCTCCAATCTCCACAATTCAAATAAAAGCCCAAGATGTTAGGACACTCAATTAAAATTTTAGCTCGATCCAACGGTGAACGGATTGGAAAACGTAATTTGAAGCTAGCTTATCGAAATAAAATATGCCGCAAAAAGAACCATTTTCCTTCTCTCTTCTCTCTCGATGGATGATCTCTTAAAAGCCTCTTTTATGTGCTAAAGTCTTTCAAAGACTAAGAGGGTGTTTTGATGGGATTGAAAGCTGGTCAAACCAGCTTAACAGTACTTTTTAGGTTATTTTGGTGTCTGGCAAGCTCAAAAATATTTATAAGCCAAGTACTTTTAAGTTAAAGTAACCCAAAATAAATCACAGCAATAAACTGGTCTATCCCAACTTATTAGTTTTTGGCCTAAAAGCTATCTCAGCTTGACCAACTAAATTACCTTATTATTCTTTATTTATTTCTATAATACCAAAAATACCCTTCCCTCAATGAAAGCCCTAATCCCATTTCAAAGCCTCATGCTCTTCTTCCACCTCGGCCATTGCTTTTTCTACCTTTGCCTGTACATATTGTTTACATCATTGGCGTATCAACGCTGCAAAGGACAAAAAATATCATTTATACATAAATATAGTTTAAATTGCTTGGTAAACCTAATCCAACAAAATATGAATTTTACGGTCCACAAATTTCTCTTTCAGAATATAGTATAGTGATGTTGACGAAGTATGAACTTTTCATATTATAAAATGCAAAAGAGGAAAACCATCGATAACAGGTAATCTTTCATTACCTTGACGCAGTACTTATTTACCTTTTTTAACGTATCTCAAGAGAAATTGACATAAATTCATTTGTATTTAAATTAATTTGGAATTAAAAATATTGCAATAATAAACTTATTTTTAGTGTTAGCAACTTTAAGGTCCAGTCTTTTTATTATAATAGGTGCTTTCCAGCACCTTTTTACCAACCATATCAACGGTTTATATTCAACTATAGTATTTTCATCCAAATTCGTAATTGCTTAATTATATATTTAGCTCTTGCATTTAAGAAAAACTTTTAAGTACTTGTACTTAAAAGTCATATTTGTCAGCTAATTTAAATGGGCTCTACTACCAATGAGAATAGAACAATTCTTTAAAGTTGTTCTATTTGTAGATAATGAGTGATGATTTTTCCTAAAATCAAAATTAAGTCCAAATATTAAAAATCAAATATAATTTCAAACAAAAATGAAAATAAAAATAATAAGTTTAGGCCATTGGGTCTTTGGCTTGTACAACATGGGCATGATCCCAAAAACATTTATATTACGTATCCTAAATTTTTAAAGATATCTCACATGACTACTACAACTACTTTTAACGTCGCAAAAAGTCCTTGAACAGTATTCGGCTTCAAACAGCCATCTCTGTCCAATTTCAGTAACAAATACTAGTACTAATTCTTAAGAGTTAAGACGAAAGCGCACTAAATATTTTTCTTTTTGTCGTTGAAGAATTAAGTTAACTGCCGACACAAGTGCTTAAATTTAAAATAGTTAATACATATATAATGTATGTGTAAATTCATATAGAATATATATATAATTATATATAATTAATATTTAATTTATATATAAAATTAAAAAGTACATAATAGATTCGACCGACTATTTTTATAAAAATTCCTTTTATTTCTATGTAAGACCCGAATGTTTCTCGCATGGATTCTTACTGTCAACTCCCAAGCTTTATATAAAGTCCTTTTGCATAGGGAACGTAATTTTTTTTCAATCATAATAAATTATATAAATAAGATTAACCTCTTTCCTTTAGCTCCCCGTCCTAAGCTCACTTAATATACGCTCATATTTTGTCAGCTGTTGGAATTGGTGTAACATAAATCGGCCATTATTATATTCCACTCGCCTTGCCAAAAAATAAATATCCATCAAAACAAGGTTAAATTCATAAGTTAGAAATAGGTTATAAACTGAAAATAAATGAAGGAAAAGATTTTTTTGATATCTCAAGAAAGAGCGGTTCTCCACAATCCCTCATGCGTAAGATAAGCTAGAATACTGTTATTTATGATAATATGAAATTTATTTTAACTAGAAATAGAAAAACTTATTTATATAATAATTATAACTATAAATTTTATTTAGATAATAATTAAATAAATTAATAAATATCAAATTCTTAATCTACTCTATTTTTGAATTTGTTTTTCGACATTCTCCCGTAATTCAAAGTTGTATACGCTTTTTATTGTGTTGGGGCATTTCTTTCCAATCTTCCACATGTTGATACACTTCCTACTAACTTTTAATTTTTGTCGAAGCACTTTTCTCGAGCTCCTAATTGTTGATGCACTTCTCATCAACCTTCAATCATTGAAGCGCTTTCTTTTTAACCTTTAATTGTTGGTGCATTTCTCTCCAACTTTTAGTTATTGGCGCACTTCTCACCAACCTTTATTGTTGGAGTACTTTCTCTCTAACCTTCAATTGTTGGAGTTCTCTTCAACTTTCAGTTGTTGTTGCATTTTTCATCAACCTTCAATTGTTGAAGCAGTTTCTCTTCAACCTTGAACCGTTGGAGCACTTCTCTCGATTATTAATTAGTTCTTTTCTTAGTTGTGTTGAGCACTTTTCTTCAACTTCTAATAGTTCATACACTTCTCATTAACATTCATTTGTTGAAGCACTTCTCTTTAACTTTTATTATTTTTTATTGTGTTGGACCACACTCTTCAACTTTCACTTATTTTTATTTTATTTTTATTTTTATTCACTTCTTTATAACTTTTAGAGAAGAGTTTATTCATCTTGTGCAAGATTTGCTTGCATTTCGTTAAGCTTGCAATATATATTTTTTTTTTGTATTATTCCTTCTCAACATTATTATTTTTCTCATTCATGTATTATTGGCTCGATGTTTTATTTTTTCATGCATGTATTATTGGTTTGGCGTTTGCCAACATAATCATTGACTAGACGCAGCACACAATGGCCAACGCGGTCCGCCTGTAGCGGGAGTTGTTTGACTCTCTATCAAGATCATAGATGCTATGATACCAAGATGAAGAAAAAATAATTTTATTTAAATCTTTGAATGCTCCACACTTCTCCACAAATTTTTACACTTAAAAATGACTAGCAAATCCCTATTTATAATAATAAGAAACTTATTTTAACTAGAAACAGGTAAACTTACTCTATGTTAATTAATTCTAACTATAGTTCATACAAGAATTAAATAAATTAACAAATATCAAATCCTAACCAATCTTGATTTTCTACTCCAACTTTGAATTAGTTTTCCAATAATAAATGTTTAATCTTTAGTTTCAATTAGTTTCTTCAACTATGGATAAGTCCACCTAGTTATTTTCTTATTTTATGGAAATGGGCTTTTAATATAGAAGTTGGATTTTCTTTTCTTTTTCTTTTTCTTTTGGAAGTTTTTGGATATTTTCAGCGAAAAAAGATAAAATTCTTTTTTGCGCCAAAAAGCAATTTTTGTTAAAGAGTAAGAGACTCGCGCAACAACGACATGAGCTTGACGGCTTGGTTTATGTCAAAAATTAATAGTAATTTTCTCTACAGTAGAACGTTGAGAAGTTTTCCTAAAAGGTAAAAAGAAGTTTTGTTTTCTCCTTCAACATATATACTACTGGTTGATCTAATTGGTATGAATGCGAGAACCTAACCCTAGCAACTTCTGTTGACTCTAATATTATTGATTGGTGTAGGTACTCGTAAAAGACTTTATATACAAAGTAGAACTTCGAGCAATCAAGCATTCGTAAAACAGTGAAATGGTATTTGAAATATTCTATCCGGTTTTCTAGAGTTTTGGTGTGCTAAAGTTTGAAATTGTCAACTCTACGACTAATATTTTTTTGGCAAAAACGTTCACTGGAATCTTGAACTTGAAAAGGGGGAACGACGGTGATGAAAAGGTAAAGTTTTAATGTTGGTTTCCAAAACACACGTAAATATATGCGATTCCTAAGTAGTAAAGTAATTCGAAAGTTGGATGCTAAATCCATAAAAATTTAGATTAATCAACTCTAAGCAAGCAAGAACTTATTATTCGTTCAAGATTATCAAAGGATGATGGTTGTGATTAGTCTAATATTGCAGAAATTTAACAACTGAGTAGTTAAATCGACAAGACTGCAAGCATTTAATTTTGTCTTAACCAACTGAGATAAAGATTTCGGGTTGTTTATCAATCCTATTGAGTTCGTAAGTATACCCATCAATTCGATTACCTAGGGCTGCTAGTTAACCAGATTGTTTGTATGAATAGCACGCTCCCAAAATAGTACCCACCTATTCACAATATATCAATCATATATTCCTATGATATTGAATCTATCATGAACAAATATAGTACGACATTTAACAGAGCGAGTCTGTTAGATAAATTTTACTCTAATCTAAATACGCTTTCTCCTAGCATAGAATAATATTAGGTAAATGATGGCTAGATAATTCACAAATTATATCTAGAATTAAGGAAATAACAAATGATGATAATTTGCATTAATAAAGTAATAATCAATAAACGACAATCATCGCGTCAGCCACAACCAAGAACTAAAATACATAGCCACTCATTATGTGGTATTCACGATTGTAGTAAAAAAAATTCATATACGGACAACAAAGAATTTTTCAGAAAAAAATGTGAGCTCATTCCCGAATCCGTATTTTTCAGGAAAAAATGTAAGCTCATTCCCGAATCCGTATTTTTCTGCTCCTCGCACGTTCTTTGCCTCCAAAGATGTGTAACCCCCTCACCAAGATGTTTCATGGGGTGTTTATATGATCTAAGGTGGTTAGGAGGCCGTCTAAACTAATTCAATTTTGGACAGGACAAAATGGCACCGCGTCCCACCCTTGTGCGACGCGCGCAAAGCGGATGAGCTCCCATGTGCTTTTTGTCCGTGCGTTGGCTCGCGCAATGATGCTTGATTTACTATTTTTGGCGACGATCAACCCCTCAGGCTCGTCCACCTCTCCCACGACGAGGGGCGAATGTAGCTGTCCGCAAGGTTCAATTGAACCTAAAAAGATATATATATATATATAAAATATTTGTTAGGGGTGAATCGATTTGTTAGGATCGATTCACTCAAACATTCTGAACTGATGAAGAAGATGAAGAAATCTTTAAGAGAGAAAAGTTAAGGTAGAGAGACTTATTTCGTGGTAACACCCCGTTAGGGTAAACTTTCACGGCAGCGGGATTTATATATATTAATAATTAAGGGTATTTACAATACAAGGAGAATAAACAGTACAGCCTATATATAGATCCCAAATAGTCCCAAACCTATAAGAGAAATGTCTCCCAATTTGACCAGGATTATAGATTTTTCTTTCCCAAATCTATGAGGACAATGAGTTTTCCTAAACCTATAGGGATTATGGGTTTCCTAAAAAATACAAGGAAATAATTCAAGTCCATCACATATTAATCAGGCTCCACACCTAACAATTCTCCCACTTGGAGACTGAATCAGTTGTCCAAAAATTGTCCCAACATCATCAATATCTTCACCACACCACACCATCTGTAGAAACAAACTACAAAAGACCAACTGAGGTTTTGCTCAACCTCAATTTCTCAACATCAACACATTTCGTCAACATGTCTGCTGGATTCTTTGCATCCTCTATCTTCTCCAAACACATATCGCCATCCTCCACTGCCCTGCGAGTGAAATGGTACCGTCTTCTGATGTGCTTTGTCTTTGAATGATAGACTGGGTTCTTCACCAACTGTATGGCACTCTGGCTATCTCAATAAAGAATCTTCTCGCTCTGCTTCTTGCCCAACTCTTCCAGATAATCTGCCGGCCATATCATCTCCTTTCCAGCTTCAGCTATTGCCACATACTCAGCCTCTGTTGATGAAAGCGCAACACACTTCTGAAGCTTGGACATCCAACTCACTGCTGTACCACCTATGGTGTAAATGTATCGGGATGTGCTCATGCTCGATTCCACATCACCACCAAGATCAGCATCCACAAAACCCTGCAGATTCACTTTGCCTTTGCCAAAACTAAGTGAAATACTAGATGTATCTCTCAAATATCTCAGAAGCCACTTAACAGCTTCCTAATGCTCTTTCCCCGGATTCGCCATGTACCTGCTAACAACTCCCACTGCATGTGCTATGTCCGGTCTAGTGCAGACCATAGCATACATCAAACTCCCAACTGCTGAAGCATATGGAATAATTGCCATCTGCTCACGCTCTTCAGCTGTCTTGGATGACTGCCCCTTTTACAATTTTATGTGTTTTGCCAAAGGAGTAGTCCTGGGTTTAGCATCACTCATCCGGAATCTGGCCAACACCTTCTCAATGTATTGCTCCTGGGATAGATTTAAAGTGCCAGTAGATGTATCCCGAGAAATCCTCATCCCCAGAATCTGCTTCGATGCACCCAAATCTTTCCTCTCAAACGCTGAAGACAGACTTGCCTTCAGATTGTTTATCTCCCTCATACTGGATCCTGCAATCAATATATCATCCACATACAAGAGTAGAAACACATAAGAATCAGTGTATTTCTTGAAGTAACAACACTGATCCTTTTCAGCCCTGCAAAAGCCACTCTTGGTCATGAAGGAGTCGAACTTTTTGTACCACTGCCTCGGTGCTTGCTTCAACCCATACAAGCTCCTGTTGAGCTTGCACAACATGTGTTCCTTGCCCGGAACTATAAATCCTTCTGGTTGTTGCATATAGATCTCTTCGTCCAGATCTCCATGTAAAAACGTTGTTTTTACATCCATTTGCTCAAGATGCAAATTCTCTGATGCAACAATACTCAACAGAATTCGGATAGTAGTTAACTTCACAATAGGAGAAAATATTTTAGTATAATCAATACCTTTCCTTTGTGAATATCCTTTAACCACTAACCGAGCCTTGAACCTTCTTTTACCGTCTGGTTCTGCCTTGATTCTGAACACCCACTTGTTCAACAAGGCTTTCTTCTCTGCAGGTAACTCAGTCAACACCCAAGTGTTGTTCTTCTCAAGGGAGCTCAACTTATCATTCATGGCTTGCTCCCACTTGATTAAATCCTCCACCTGTAGGGCCTCATCGAAAGACTCTGGTTCCCCTTCATTAGTCAACAACAAATAATGTAATGAAGGTGAATACCTATCTGGTGCTCTGATGGTCCTTGATGATCTCCTCAACAGCTGCTCAGGTGTCACTTGTTCCACCATAGGTTTTATAGCAACAGCGTCTGGAGTTGATTGAGTTTCTTCCACAACATCTCTGGGTGTACTCTTCTGCAACTCAATCTAAACTCCCACTTGCTTTGTAGTCTCTGAAACCTTCTGCTCTCTGTCCATGTATAGGACAGAATCATCAAATGTCACATCATAATGTCTCAGGATCTTTCTGTTCTTGTCATCCCAAAACCTGTAACCAAACAAGTCAGAACCGTAGCCTATGAAGTAACACTTCACAGCCTTAGCATCAAGCTTGTCTCTTTTCTCTGGATCAATATGAACATAAGCCGTACAACCAAAAGTTCTCAAGTGTGAGTACTTGAGCTCTTTTGTCGTCCACACCTCCTCTGGGATCTTGAACCCCAGGGGAACTGATGGTCCCCTGTTGATCAAGTATGCAGCTATGCTCACATCATCTGCCCAAAACATCTTGGGCAGCCCACGGTGTATCCTCATGCTCCTTGCATGCTCATTCAATGTTCTGTTCATCCTCTCAGCAACTCCATTCTGCCTAGCCTTACCGGGAACTGTCCTCATCAATCTGACTCCCTCAGCTGCACAGAATGCTTTGAACTCTGACTTGTCATGCTCTCCTCCATTGTCAGACCTCAGGCATTTGATCTTCAAACCAGTCTGATTTTTAACTTCAGCTTTCCACCTCTTGAAAGTCACAAACACATCTGACTTATGCTTCCAGAAATAGACCCATACCTTCCTGCTGAAATCATCAATGAAGGTGACATAGAACCTCGATCCTCCAAGTGACGAAACTGGAGATGGTCCCCAAACATCTGTATGTACCATTTCCAACCGCACTTTCTTCGGCTCTCTAGTAGTCTTTGTGAAGCTAACTCGTTTCTGTTTTCCCATAACACAACTTTCACAAAGACCCATGTCAACAGACTTCAGGCCCTCTAATGCTCCTTTTGCAACTAGCATCTTCATTCCTTTAGCACTCATGTGTCCAAGTCTGTTGTGTCACAGGCATGAACCGGAAGCACCCTCAGCGACAGCAACCATGTTAATACACCCTGCAGTGGTGTACAAGGTTCCAGATTTGGTGCCACGAGCTACAATCATAGCACCCTTCACAATCTTCCATGAACCTTTCCCAAACTCTGCTGTATAGCCTATGCTATCCAACTGACCAACAGAGATCAAATTCTTCTTGAGAGCAGGAATATATCTGAAAATCCTCTAATGTCCACTAGTTTCCCGATGGGGTCTTTATGCAGACATCCCCCTGTCCTTCAATCTCCAAGGCTTTGTTGTCAGCAAGATACACCTTCCCAAAATTTTCAGATTTGAAATTTTGGAACAATTCCTTGCTTGGAGACGAATGAAAGGATATACCAGAATCCAAAATCCAGGATTCGACTGGGCTGTCCACACTAAGGATTAGAACATCCCCAATGTCTTCTGCGGAATTTACAGAATCACTATCATCTCTAGATTTATGATTCTGCTTCTTCTTTGGTTTCGTACAGTTTGTCCGATAGTGCCCTTTGTCTACACAGTTCCAACAAATCACGTTGCGTCTGTTCGGAGATTTTTCTCGATTCTTTGATTTTGATCGGCCATGTTGATTTTGGCCCTTCGAGTTGCTTCTCCCCCTTTGGTCAACGCTGAGAGCACTGCCCGATGAATCCCCCACTTCTCGTTTGCGAATGCTGTCGCTGAGAACAACATCACGGATTTCATCAAACTTCAACTTCTCAGATCCACGGGAACTGCTAATCGCAGCAACAACAGTATCCCAAGACTCGGGCAGAGATGACATCAAAATCAACGCCTTAATTTCATCTTCGAAATTAATTTCCACAGAACTTAGTTGACTCACAATCATATTGAACTCATTTATATAATCGGCAACAGATACATTATCAAACATCTGTAAATTGAACAATCTACGCATCAAATATACCTTGTTCGTCGCTGATGGCTTTTCGTACATATTTGATAGCGCCTTCATCAGATCTGCCGTAGTCTTCTCCTTAATGATGTTGAATGCCATATTTCTCGACAAAGTCAACCGGATCAACCCCAACGCTTGGCGATCCTTAAGCTTCCACTGCTCCTCTATCATGGAAGCCGGCTTTGCCTCAGTCAAGGGTTCGTGAAGATCTTTCTGGTACAGATAGTCTTCGATCTGCATCTTCCAGAAACCGAAATCGGATCCATCAAACTTCTCGATTCCAATCTTCGAACTCTCCATCTTCAGTGATCGTGTTGAATCTCCAAAGCTCTGATACCAGTTGTTAGGATCGATTCGTACTCTGAACTGATGAAGAAGATGAAGAATCTTGAAGAGAGAAAAGTTAAGGTAGGGAGACTTATTTCGTGGTAACACCTCGTTAGGGTAAACTTCCACGGCGGCGGGATTTATATATATTAATAATTAAGGGTATTTACAATACAAGGAGAATAAACAGTACAGCCTATATATAGATCCCAAATAGTTTCAAACCTATAAGAGAAAGGTCTCCCAATTTGACCAGGATTATAGGTTTTCCTTTCCCAAATCTATGAGGACAATGAGTTTTCCTAAACCTATAGGGATTAGGGGTTTCCTAAAAAATACAAAGAAATAATTCAAGTCTATCACATATTAATCAGGCTCCACACCTAACACACACATACACACATATATATATACACACACACTATATTTTGAACCCATAATGTTAATTGTGTAATGAGTTCAATGATAAAACTATAAAAAATAATTTCATCAAATTAAAATTCTAAATCCGTCTCCGCTCACGACGCATGACCTTTCAGACGAGCTGCCTTCAACTCTTGTTTCTTCACTTCTAATTTTGCACCAAATCATCCCCTTTTAATCCACTTTCGTTCAAACTCTTACCGCAAATAACAAACTTATAATGAGCATAAATTCATCCAATTACCATGCAATCTTTATCAAGTCAACAATCCATATGACATAAAAACACTAAAAACATGTACCTTTTTACCAATTATCATTTAACAAGTTCCAACTTTTAATATTCCTTTTGTAGATCTTCACATTAAGGTTGAGGAGCATTTAAAGATAAATGTGAAATGTTGGAAGTATCTGTAAAACAAAGTCAAACATTTAGGACTAAGTTCGTAGAGATTGCAATCATTAAGTGCCAACATGTAAATTTTTCCAACTACTTTTACTTACGTTTCCCATTTGCATCGTGACAACTGGCTTCTAACATGCATACTAGACTAGAATGGAGTGTGAAAGAAAATAGGGGATGTTTGCTTCTGGCCGCGGAAGTTGGTGTGAGCCTTTTTTGTCCTTAAGCAATTATTAATTAATAGGTGCTTTAGGGTTTAGAGGCAGTTCATCCTACATCTTTTAAAGCATTATGCGGATGCTGAGAAATTGCATAAACTGAAAGGAAGCTGATGGCATAATTAAATTGATTTAACTGACAGCGTAAAAATATTCTTAACTATCAATGTATTTTAATGTGTAATAGTAGGTCATCTGTCATATTTTTTTAACTTCTTATCACTAATTAAGTACTTTTAGGTAATATAATAGTATAAAATTTTCTTTTATATTATCAGTGTATAGTGTATAAAAGTAATTCAATTCATACTAGTAAACATTAATGTAGCAGAAAATTAAATGTGGTATGATGAGAAAGAATATGAAAAGTGTCTTGTAAATTGAAATTTGCATGGGCTATGGAGACGACCGCGCTGCAGTAGGCGACGGATTCGCTACTTTGAATATATTATGTCTTTTTAATCAAATTTTATATTGGAAAAAACAACGTTGATCTTACTTCACTCTCTTTGTGTTTTGTGCATAATAATAAATTTCCTTTTGTTTTTTTTTCCTTTTTCTCTATTGGAAGGAGATATTAATATTGCAAGACAAGAAAGGAGAAATGAAAAAGTATAGTGAGCTGAAGATGGAATAAGGAGAAACACGAATCTTTAAGGTAAAAACATCGCCCTAACAAACTGCCCTATATGCTTCAAATACAGTCCTAAAGAGTAGTACTGAGCATAGTTTTAGTTCCAGGCCTTTCTCTGTCAGCCCATTTCCTAGCCCAAATATGGAAGATGTTCAGTCAAATTGCCCAAAATCAACTACACAAAGTCATCACAACATATCTTCAAGCATCTGAATTGTTTTTTTGACTTGCATGGCTGTTTGTGAGTGAAAAAGTGCTAAACTTTAGTAGGCGTAGAGGTAAATGAAATCTCGGACAATTGTGATAGCATTGACACTCGCGTGTTGAAAGCCTACAAGCTATGACAGTATTACTATAGTAGGCACAGAGGCCAAATGAAATCTCGCACCTTTGATGGAGAAATATCACAAAGAACTCAATGTATCGCTGGTTAAAGTTAAGAAAATGTGAACAAGGACATGGTCGATTAAATATAGGCAGCAAACTTCTGCCATGAGAAGGAAGGAAGTGGGATGAACATTTTTATCACGACCCAAAATCTCACCAAAGATCGTGATGACACCTAACCTCCAAGACTAGGTAAGCCCATCACACAATAACATTCAAACAACTAAAAAAGATATAATAAGTCTGGATTACCACAAATAGTGGAATAAGCATTCAACATAAGCCAATACACATGTACAATAATGCCAAATTTCTAAAATCAGTAATACAGAGTCATGAGCTCTAAAATTATCACAACCCAAAATTTCAACTAATGGGATCATGGTGGTGCCTAACACTGCTCGTTAGGCAAGCTAATGCTTAATGATAAATAAAGAACTAGTCTAACAGATAACAACATAATCATATGGAATAAGAGGAAAACTCAGAAATATATGTAAATAAGTCTAAACCATACACCGTCTATTCAACCCCCCAAGATTTGGTGTCACATAGTACATGAGCTGTTAAGAATACTACATAGAAGGTCAAAATGAAATGCAATACTGTTTGCTACAAGAAAAACAACAATAATAAGAGCGAACATGACACCGACGTCCATAGACGAAAAGCAACACGATCTCGAGTCTCCCCGATCACCAAGCTATGCCCCTCACTGGATGCTACTAGGATCAGCATCAAAATCTACACAAGAAGTGCATAAGTGTAGTATGAGTACAATAGATCCAATATACTCTGTAAATATCGATCCTAACCCCAACGAGATAGTGAAGAGTCTAAGACAAGACACCTACATATTAATTTGTATAGTTAAGTATCAAAAGAATAACGAGAGATATAACAACAGGAAGATGAACAAACTAACAAGTAAGATGACAAGATAAATAACATGAGATAGATAACTAAGTATAAAGGCAAAGAGATAAATAACGAAATGATAAAAGGAGAAACAACTATGGTAAATCACAATTTTATTATCCACCAGCAGCTCCAATAAGCCTTTCAAAAGAATAACCACGTGACAACATAGTCAAAATATAATGACCCGGTCAATCGTTTTACGTATTTGAGCCCTACTTCCCTTTTTGATGCTTCTTGCATATGTCTTTATTATTTTATGACTTTCGGAGATGGTTGATTTGGTTACGGGAAGGTTTATGAAGGATTTAAGACACTTAGTCTTATTTTAAAAGCTTAAGTGATAAGAGTTGACTGAGGTTTGACTTTGTTGTATGGAGATCCCTAGGTTGATTTTGGCTCTATTTGGCGAAAGATGGAAATTTGAAGGTTTGGAAGGTTCATAGGTTTGACCGAAAGTTAACTTTGTAACTATCTACTTCGGATTATTGTTCCAAATATTGAAATAGGTTCGTTATGTCGTTTGAAAATCGTGTGCAAAATTTGAGATTATTCTGAGTTGGTTATACACAATTCGGCATAAGTTTGGAAGTTGGAAGTTTGAATAGTTCATTAAGCCTGAATCAGCCATCGATTCTTAGTTTTAATGTTACTCGTGGTGTTTTGAGAATTCAGATAAGTTTGGATAAGGTATTGAAATTTGTTGGAATGATTGAACGGGTCCTAGGGTCTCGAGTGTATTTTCAGGTGGTTTCAGATAATTTCTTATGATTTTAGATTGCTGATTTTCTAGTGTGTAACAATGCTTCACGATCGCGGAGCTTGTCTCGTGATTGCCAAGAAGGGCAGCTGCCTGGTGGACTTTTACTCTCAGCGTTCGTGATGATGTGTCACATTCATAGAGAGAAAGGGAGCTGAAGCATCATATTCGCGTGTGGAGAGGCGCGTTCGCGTTAGTGTGGCACCTAATAGTGGATTTGCCTTCGCTTTCGCATGTGATAGGCAGGCCAGTACTCCGCGTTCATGATTGGAGTCCCAAGTTCGCGATGAAGAGCAGCAGCTGTGCAGAAATTTGGCCTTAGGGATCGCGAAGGAGGCCCCGCGATCATGAAGTGTATAACTGGGCAATGCTTTTAATGATATAATTTCAGGATTTTGCTGATTCTCTCGTATTTTGAACGCTAGACTTCGAGAGGTGGAGAGTTTGGAGTGCAAGTTCACTACTAATTTAGAGGAAAGCAATTTTCACTTGGATTTGACTTTATATCATGATTGTTCCATGGATTTATACACCTAAATTTTGGGATTTTAAAGTGAAATTTCGAGGTTTTTGGCAAAACTTTGGAAAGCGAATAATTGAGTTGAACCTCAATTTGGAATTAGTTTTGGATAAAACTTATATATTTGGACTTATATTGGAATGAGTGTTCAGGATTTGTGAGTTTTGTCCGGTTCCGGGGTGCGTGTAGGGTTGACTTTTTGATTGACTTTTCGTATTTGTATAAAGATTGAAACTTTATTATTTGGGGTATTATCCTATGGATTTGATGTTATTGTGTTATTTTGACTATATTTGGGTCATTTGGAGTTGAATTTGAACGGTTAGGCGATTTATGCTTGATTTGAGGTTGCCGTGCGGAGGTAAGTCTCTTGTCTATGCTTGTAAGAGGGAATTCTCTTCATAGGTGACTTGATTGCTACTTAATTTATGATTTAGGAGCCACGTATATGCAAGGTGACGAGCGTAAATGCGTAGCTAGATTTCGGACAATACCCGGTATTTGTTGATTTGAATTGTTCTTTATCTAATTATGTGAAGTTGCTAACAATGTTCAAATTGATTCCATGAATTCATGATAATTTTTATTCGTGAATTAGGAGCATGCCTAGGTTATGACTTGTTGATTTAACATGAAGGTTATAGTGCTGTGTCTGACTTTATTATAAATTCATAAGCCAAATACTGCTTTACTGGCTCCATAATTTCTATGGTTGCTAACATCAATGCTTGGATTATGTATTCATCCCTCTGGAGTCAGGTGATTACCCATGTTACTTTGGGCCATACGAGCGTAGGTACCTGTGATTCTTTTGGTGCTTGATGGACACATGGTCTATGTCAGGCACATGGATTGTGCCGTGAGTTGTTGAGAAAAGGATCTCGAGCATGCATATTTATAATTGTTTAGACTCATGCTATGAGTTGAAGTAAGTATTATTGACTAGTATCAGTTCCACTCGAGAATTGAAATAAGTGTTATTTTATTGATTCCGGTTATTTGAAAATCATGCCTTAATTTTGTATGATTTGTATTTTGCGCTTTTATACTTGTTGATAATATCATGTCTAGCTCTCTGTTAGATTATCCTCTCACCTACTTATTTGACTGCTATGAGTGTCGGAGTCGACCCCTCACCACTACATCTTTGATCCAGTCAATAATACTTACTTCAATAACACTTATTTCAATTCTCGAGTGGAACTGATACCGGTCAATAATACTTACTTCAACTCATAGCATGAGTCTAACTTACTAGGTACCGCAGTTTGTACTTTACTACACTTTGCACATTTCGTGCAGCTTTGGAGGCTGGTGCGAGTGCTTTTCATCTGGGACAGTAGGTGGATCCGTGGAGACTTCGTGGTGAGCTTCTCTACTTGATCAATTCGTAGCACATAGAGTCCCCCTCCTTACTTTCCTTCTTTGTCTATATATTTTATTCAGATAGACAATGTATTCAAATGATTTCTCATACTCTGATTAGATGCGTGTGATGATTGTGACATCCCATTTTGTTTTCTTATTATATTGGGTATCTTGTTCAGGTTGATTTATCTACTTTAGAGTTTTATTTGTTATTGTGTTGGCTTGACTAGCGAGGGTAGACGCTATCACGAACTTTGATGGGATTTTGGGTCATGACAGGTTGGCATCAGAGAACTGGGTTTTACGGGTCTTAGAAATCACTAGGAGGCCTCGTAGAGTCTTGCGAATCAGTACAACGACGTTTGTACTTATTTTCGAGAGGCTATATGGATTTAGGAAACTCCCTTTTCTTGATTCTTCAATGTGGATTGATTATTGACTGGAATCTAAGTTCTTCTATTCTCTCCTCTTATAGATGGTGAGGACTCGTGTGTCTAGAGCAATAGAGGATGCAGGAGCAGTACCACCAATTGGGACCCGAAGAGGCACAGACGGGGGTAAGGCCAAGGCCCCTACTACATACCATACTACTATAACCCCACCGGGGCTCATGGCCAGGCCAGGGTAGTTGCAACAAGCCCACCTATGGAGCAAGTAGTGAAGCAGATCATAGACGAGCTTATTGGGGCTCTAGTGCACACTCAGCAGCCGGAGGGTTTCATTGTTGTACCTGTGTTTTGGGAGGCTATGGACAAGATGGTCAGTTTTATTGATGCTTTGACCTAGGCTGGAGTGGTCCTAGTGGCTCCAGCTACAACTCAGGCAAGAGGGGAAGTTCAAACCCCTGTGGATCGTACTCTAGAGCGGCCTGTTGTTACAGCTAGATCAAAGACCGTGCCTGTGATGTGTGTTGATGAGCACAAGATGTTGGAAAGGTTTCAAAGGTTGTTTCCTCCACACTTTGAGGGCAGTGCTTCAGAGGATACAAGGACTTTCTAGACAGGTACCATTAGATGCTACGCAATTTGGGCCTTGTAGAGTCCAACAGAGTGAACTTCACTACTTTCTAGTTTAGGGGAGCGGCTGAGAGATGGTTCCAGACATATGAGCTGGGTCGGCCAATTAGTTCAGCTACTCTTACACGGGTTTAATTTACACATCTATTCCTTGACAGATACATCCCACTAACCACGAGGGATGAGCTGAGAGGCTAGTTTGAGAACCTTCAGCAGGTTCGTATGACCATGACCGAGAATGAGGCGAGATTCACAGGTTGTCTCATCATGTGGCTTTCTTAATCCCCACTAAGCTAGAGAACGTAAGCACATTTATTGAGGTTCTGACCTATGACATCAAGGTTACTATGGCTCGAGAGTCACAGATAGGGACTCCTTTCAGCAGGCAATAGAGATAGCTCGGAGGATCTAGCGTGTTCGCAGCCAGGGTAGAAAGGTTATGATGAGGAACAAGAAGCCTCGTCGTTCTGGTGGTTTTAGTGGCACCTTATCTGGAGGTAGAGGGCAGATCAGTAGGGGCCCTCCTAGCAGGCCAGTTTGGTATGTACAACATGGGGCTCGCGGTGCGGTGTCTCAATCATATTTCAGATCTCCAGTTCCATCATCCTTCAGTGCTTTTTCAACAATCTCATACCGTGCTTCGTCGATACACGGTTTCTCTAGTGGGTATTCAGTTCCTCAGGGGAAGTATCCATCTCAATAGTCTTATTCATCTCGAGGTTGCTCCGAGTGTGGAGGGCTTGGGCATATGAGGAAGTATTGCCCCAGACTTATTAGAGGCACATCTCATCAGGGTTCTCAGACCGTTGTTCTGGCGCCAGTTGTAGCACCCCCTAATATATTTAGAGGGGGAGGTCACCCCTTAAGAGGATGCCTTAGAGAGGGAGGTCAAGTTGGTGCTAGTCAGGTCAGCGACAGTCAGCCCCGTAGCTATGCTTTTCCAGGGAGGCCCAAAGTGATGGCCTCCGATGCTATGATCACATGTATGGTTTCGCTCTGTCATAGACATGCTTCTATATTGTTTAATCATGGACCTACTTATTCTTATGTGTCATCATATGTTTCTCCTTATCTGGATATGCCTTGTGGTTCTCTTGATACTCATGTGCATGTGTCTACACCGATTGGCGATTCTATTGTGGTGGATTATGTGTATCGGTCTATGTGGTCACAATTGGTGGTTATGAGACTAACGTTGATATCCTATTGGTTAGTATGGTATGCTTTGATTTGATTTTGGATATGCATTGGTTATCTCCGTACCATGTTATCCTTGATTACTACACTAAGATCATAACGTTGGCTATGCCGGGGTAGTCAAGGCTGGAGTGGGGAGGTACTTTTGGTCACACTCCTAATAGGGTGATTTCATTTCTGAATGCTCAACGAATGGTTGATAAGGGATGTTTGGATTAATTGGCATTTGAATGAGATGTTAGTGCTAATACTCCTACCATTGATTCAGTTTTGGTAGTGATGGAGTTTTTGGAGGTGTTTCCTGCAGACTTGCCAGGTATGCCACCCGATAGGAATATTGATTTTGGTATCGATTTGGTGCCGGGCATGCAACCTATCTATATTCCTCCATATCGTATGACTCTAGCAGAGTTGAAGGAACTAAAGGAACAATTGTAAGCATTGCTGAATAAGGGGGTCATCGAGCCTAGTGTTTCACCTTAGGGTGCACCGGTGTTGTTTGTTAAGAAGAAGGATGGGTCTATGAGAATGTGTATTGACTATCGGCAGTTGAACAAGGTGACCATCAAAAACAAGTATCTGTTGCTGCACATTGATTACTTATTTGATCAGCTTCACGGTGACAGGGTATTCACGAAGATTGAATTGAGATCAGGGCATCACCAGTTGAAAATTAGGGCTTCAGACATCGCTAAGACTGCTTTTCAGAGTGGTTATAAGCACTATGAGTTTTTGGTAATGCCTCAACAACTTTCATGCACCTGATGAACAATATGCTCCAACCTTATTCGGATTGGTTTGTCATTGTGTTCATTAATGATATATTGGTGTATCCCGTAGTAGAGAGGAGCATGAGCAGCATTTGAGGATCGTGCTCAAGACTTTGAGGAATAAGAAGCTATATGCTAAGTTCTCCAAGTGTGAGTTTTGGTTGGAATCAGTGGCATTCTTGGATCATGTGGTATCTAATGATGGGATCAAGGTGGACCTAAAGAAGGTCGAGGTAGTTCAGAGTTGGCATAGACCTTATACCGCTATAGAGATCAAGAGCTTCTTAGGTTTGGCTGGTTACTACCATTGCTTTGTAGAGAGATTTTCATCTATTGCAGCCCTATTGACTAAGTCGATTAAGAAGCGCATTCCGATCAGGTGGTCAAATGATTATGAGGAGAGCTTTCAGAAGCTCAAGGTCGCTTTGACTATGAATCCAGTTTTAGTTTTGCCTATCGAATTAGGGTCGTATACTATTATTGTGATGCTTCGAGGAATATCATTGGGTGTGAGTTGATGCAGGACGGTAGGGTGATTTCCTATGAGTCGCGCCAATTGAAGCCCCATGAGAAGAACTATCTGGTGCATGATTTAGAGTTAAGAGCTATTGTGCACATGCTCAAAATTTGGTGGCACTATCTGTATGACCTGTATTGTGAGGTGTATACGGATCATAGGAGTCTACAACATCTGTTTAAATA
This sequence comes from Nicotiana obtusifolia, assembly GCA_002018475.1. NCBI lineage: Eukaryota > Viridiplantae > Streptophyta > Magnoliopsida > Solanales > Solanaceae > Nicotiana > Nicotiana obtusifolia. The sequence goes on from MCJB01025822.1 coordinate 113,262, forward strand.
GAAAGAATTGCATTTGAGGCAGCGAAGATGGTTGGAGTTGTTGAAGGATTATGACATCACCTTTCTTTATCATCTGAGGAAGGCTAATGTGGTAGCGGACGCCTTGAGTAGAAAGGCGGAAAGTATGGGGAGTTTAGCATTTATTCCAGCTAGGGAGAGGCCTTTAGTTATGGAAGTTCAGGCGTTGGCCAACAGGTTGGTGAGATTGGATGTTTCAAAGCCGAGTAGAGTACTTGCTTGTATTGTTTCACAGCCATTATTATTTGAGCGTATTAAGAGTCGCCAGTATGACGATCCCCATTTTCTTATCCTAAAGGACACGGTGTAATATGGTGGTACTAAGAAGGTGATTGTTGATGATGATCGGGTATTGCAGCTTTAGGGTCGGATTTGTATTCCTAATGTCAATGGCTTGAGAGAGTTGATTCTTGAGGAGGCTCATAGTTCGCGGTATTCTACTCATCTAGGTGCTACGAAGATGTACCATGATTTGAAGTATGATTATTATTGGATGACGATGAAGAAGGACATTGTGGGTTATGTTGCACGGTGTTTGAACTGCCAGCAGGTCAAGTATGAGTGTCATAGATGGGTTGGTTTGCTTCGGAGGTTAGAGATACAAGAGTGGAAGTGGAAGCGCATCCCTATGGATTTTATGGTAGGGTTGCCACGGACCTTGTGGAGATTGGTGCTGTTTGGGTCATTGTGAATAGACTGACCAAGTCTGCGCATTTTATTTCGGTCATGACTTCTTACACATCAAAGCAGTTGGCTACGATCTATATTAGGGAGGCTGTCCGTTTGCATGGTGTGCCGGTGTCTATCATCTCAAATTATGGCACTCAGTTAACATCGCATTTCTAGAGAGCCGTGCAGCATGAGTTGGGCACGCAGGTGGAGCCGAGTACAGCATTTCACCCTCAGATAGATGGGCAGTCAGAGCAGTCCATTTAGATTTTGGAGGATATGTTGAGGGCCTGTGTTATTGACTTTGGTGGCCAGTGGGAAATTAGAGTTTGCATACAACAACAACTACCAGTTGAGTATCTTCATGGCTCCGTATGAGGCTTTATATGAGAGGTGATGTCGTTCTCCAGTTGGTTGGTATGAGCCTGGGTAGGCTAGATTGTTGGGCATCGATTTGGTTCGTGATGCTTTGGAGAAGGTGAAATTTATTCAAGAGCAGCTTCGCACATCACAGTCTAGGACAAAGTGTTATGTTGATAGGAAGGTTTGTGATGTGGCTTTCATGGAGGGTATGAAGGTTCTTCTCAGAGTTTCGCTTATGAAGGGCGTGATGAGGTTTGGGAGGAAGAGCAAGTTGAGTCCTCGGTATATTGGTCCTTTTGAGGTGTTATAGAGGGTTGGTGAGATTTCTTACAGACTTGCTTTGCCACCCAGCTTGTTGGGAGTTCATCTGGTGTTCCATGTATCCGTGCTTATGAAGTATCATAAAGATCAGTCACATGTGTATGAACTCGTTGCAGTTGGATGAAAACATGGCTTATGAAGAAGAGCCGGTGGCCATTTTGGATACACAATTTCAGAAACTGAGGTTGAGGAACATTGCATCAGTGAGGGTTCGGTGGAGAGGTCTACCGGTTGATGAGGAGACTTGGGAGATCAAGTATGACATGAGGAGTAGATATCCTCATATTTTCGGCACTCAGGTATGATTCTAGACCCGTTCGAGGATGCCTGTTATTTTAAGAGGGGGAGATAACGACCCGGCCAGTTGTTTTGTGTATATGCTCCGTTTACCTATTTGATACATCTTGTATATGTTTTGTTTTTTTATGACTTGTGGGGATGGTTGGTTTAGTTACATGAAGGTTTGAGAGAAATATGAAACACTTAGTCTCATTTTGAAAGCTTAAGTTGTCAGAGTTGACCGAGGTTTGACTTTTCTGTAGACGACCTCGAATTTGTATTTTGAGGGTTCTAATAGGTTCATGGTGATTTTGGACTTGGGCATGTGTCCGGATTTGGATTTGGAGGATTCTAGGTTAATTTGGCTCTATTTGGAAAAAGTTAAAAATTTAAAGGTTTGGGAGGTTGATAGATTTGACCGGGAGTTGACTTTGAGGCTATCAAGTTTGGATTGTTGTTCTGGGAGTTATAATAGGTTCATTTATGTTATTTGGAACTTGTGTGCAAAATTTGAGCGAGTTGGTTAAACATGGTTCAACATGAGTTTGGAAGTTGGAAGTTTGAATAGTTCATTAAGCTTGGATCGGCCGTTGATTCTTTGTATTCATATTAGTTGTTGGAGCATTCAGACAAGTTTGGACAAGGTATTAGGATATGTTGGAATGATTGGATGGGGTAGCCGTGGCTCGAGTGTGTTTACGGGTGATTTTTGATCATTTCTTCTTGGTTTTAGATTGCTGGTTTCCTAGGGTATAATAGTGCTTCGCAATCGCAGAGCTTCTCTCACCATTGCGGAGAAGGGGAGCTAGCAGGGGAATTTTATTCTTCGCGTTCGTGATGGGTGTTTCGCGTTCTTGGAGAGAAGGGGAGCTGAAGCATCACGTTCGTGTTGGTGTGGCGCCTGGCAATGGAGTTGCCTTCACGTTCGCAAAGTGAGGCTCGTGTTCGCCTAGGCTAGGTATCCTAGTGCTTCGCGTTCGCGATTTGAGTCCCGCGTTCGTGATGAAGGGTTGCAGCTGGACAGAAAGTTGGCCTTCGCGATCGCGAAAGAGGCCCCATTATTGCGAAGTGTATAACTGGGCAATGCACTTAATAATACTATTTTGGTATTTTGCTCATTCTCTTATATGTTGAACCCTAGACTTCGAGAGGTGGAGATTTTGGAGAGAAATTTCACTACTACTTTTAAGGTAAGAAATTCTCACTTGTGTTTGACTTTATATCATGATTTTTACATGGATTTCTACACCTAAAAGCTTGGATTTTAAAGTAAATTTCGGGGGTTTTTGGCAAACCTTTTGGAAAGCGAATAATTGAGATTTGAACCCCGATTTGGAATTGATTTTGATGAAACTTATCTTTTTGGACTCATATTGGAATGTGTGTTCGAGATTTGTGAGTTTTGTCGGGTTCCGGGATGTGGTCCAGGTTGACGTTTTCGGTTGACTTTGCGTATTTGTATAAAGAACGAAGCTGTATTGTTTGCGGTTGTTTCGTATGGCTTTATTTGATGTTATGGAGTTACTTTTGACTAAATTTGGATCATTTAGATTTGAATTTGGACACTTTAGCAATTTGTGCTTGATTTGAGGTTGTCAGGCGAAGGTAAGTCTCTTGTATATCCTTGTATAAGGGAATTCGCCCCATAGGTGACTTGATTGCTACATAAATCATTATTAAGAGCTACGTATATTCGAGGTGACGGGCGTATATGCGTAGCTAGGGTTTGGACCATACCCGATATTTGTTGACTTCAATTGTGCTTTATTTAATTATGTGAAGTTGCTACCCATGTTAAAATTGATTTGTTGACTACGAGATAATTTTTATTAATGAATTAGGAGCATGCCTAGGCTATGACTTGTCGATTTGACATGATGGTTATAGTGCCATGTTTGACTTTATTATAAATTCATAGTCATATACTTTCTTTACTTGCTCCATAATTTCTATGGTTTCTATGGCCTAATTAGCTCATTAAAATAATATGATTAAGCTAAAAACATGCTAGATAGCTTATTGAGCCGTTATGATAAAATGAACTATATTATTTTCCATAACTATCACTTAGCCATTTGAGCTTTCATCTGAATTTTTATTATCATGTATTTTGCCTCTTTATTGTATCGTTTCTTACACATATGCATGAGTGGAAGTGGTTGTTGATGAAAGTTGAGGATCTTAGCACTACGGGCACTTGAGTGGATATTGGTGTTGACTATTGGATTGATGGTGTTCTGATTTGGATCGGATTACGCGCCACAACAATGATTGATGATCATTAACTATAAAATGACCGACACTTGAATTATGTATCTGTACCTATGGAGTTGTATGATTACCCATGCTACCTTGGGCCTTGTGAGTGTAGGAACCTATGATTTTTTAGTGCTTGTTGGACTCGTGGTCTATGTCAGGCACATGGATTGTGCTGTGAGTTGTTGATAAAAGGATCTTGAGCATGCATATTTATATTTTTTTAGACTCATGCTATGAATTGAAGTAAGTATTATTGACTGACATCAATTCCACTCGAGAATTGAGATAACTGTTATTTTATTTGATTCTGGTTATTTGAAAAGCATGCCTAAATTTAGTATGAGCTGTATTTTGCGCTTTTATACTTGTTGATGATAGCATGTCTAGGTTTCTGTTGGATTATTCTCTCACCTGCTTCTTTGACTGCTAGTGAGTGTCAGAGTAGACCCCTCGCCACTACTTCTCCAATGCTAGACTTGATACTAACAAGGTACGTGGTTTATTCTCGCACTATGCTTTTGTACATTTCATAGAGGTTTTGAGGCTGGCTCGAGTACTATTCATCCAGGACAATAGTTGGATCCGTGGAGACTTCGTGGTTAGCTGCTCTACTTGATCAATTCACAGCGCATGGAGTCCCCCTCCCTACTTTCCTCTTATGTCTATCTATTTTACTCAGACAGATAGTGTATTCAGATGATTTCTCATACTCCCATTAGATGCTTGTGATGATTGTCACATCTGGTTTCGGGTGGTGTTGGCAGTTGTAGTCGTGTTTAGACCCTGCCTTGGATATTCTATCTGTGATTATCAAACTTGGGATTATTCTATTTTCTTATTATATTGGGTGTTTTGTTAATGTTAATTTATGTGCTTTAGATTTTTGTTTGTTATTGTGTTGGATTGCCTAGAGGGTGGGTTAGGCACCATTATGACCTTTGATGGGATTTCGTGTCATGACACAAAGCCTCAGTCAATGTACAAAGTAAGGAATGAGAGATACCAAACCAATGCCACAACATCACCCTTTGTGCTTTTACTAACAACTTCACAAGTAAAGCATAATATCAAGCATGGAAACTCCCTTCGTGGACATTCACTCTTCATTTAAAGCATGGTGACTTCCTTCGTGCAATGGTATCAATATATAAGGAAATCATGGAAACACCCTTCGTGCACAATTACTCTTCCTCACACACACGGAAGCACCCTTCGTGCAACTCAATTTTCCTCTCCAAGCATAAACATATAAAGCAATACCAAGCAAGGTGAGAAGCACAAACAATATTAAGAAGAGCAATTGAACATAGCTTGTCATATAGGAAATAATCATCACTTTGGACCAATATCCAAATCAACATCTCGATAGCCTTATTACCCGATATCACACTAAGTCCAATACTGCTACTAACTTGAATGGAAATAATCGAAGAGTATTAAAATATAGGTAAAGCATGAAAAACATATTACATGAAGCAACAAGACACAAATAACTAGTTCTACCCGCATTCCCAACCCTTAGCAAACACATACACACTTTTCACCTTGCATATACGCCGCCCCAACACATACAAAACGTAGCAATTAGACACAATTACATCCTAATTTTCTCAAATCAAGGTTAACCAAGATACTTATCTCTTTTTGGACAATTTCAACAATTTAAAAACAACTTTCTCTTTAGAACAACCCCTAAGCCACCCGAATCTAGATCAAATATTACTCAAACAAGTCAAAATAAGCTTTAGGAACTACTCCAGTATAAAAAATATTTGATCTTTATCATATACGGAAAAGTCAACAAAAAGTCAACCCAGGCCTACGTGGTAGAAATCTAAAATTAAGACCGAATCTCGATCACCCATTCACCCCCGAGTCTAAATATATGGTTTGTTCGAGATTCGACCTCAAATCTAGGTCTAAATTTCTGAAATATAAAATCCTAAATTTCTACCCAAAACCTACTTCTGCTCTATGAACTCTTAGGTTTAGTAGTGAAAATCTATAGAAATGTAACAGAAACTGAACAAAATTAAGTTATAAACTATGAAGTTGGGAAGAAATTGCTCTCCAAAATTGCCTTTATGTAGAGTCTATGCCTCAAATATGGAATAAAATGAGCTAAATCCGAAAACCCTTGCTTTTTACCCAGCTGCAGGTATCGCAATTGTGAACTCTTATTTGAAAATGGGATGTTCGCAAAAGAGAATAGTTGATAGCAAATACGAACCATCCCTTGAGCCTCAGATCTCGCAATTGCAACACAAGTATCGCAATTACAACAGACGCAAATGGGATAAAAGCTTCGCAAATGCAAACATGGCACCTCGCAAATGTGAGCTGAATGTGAAGCTGCCCCTATTCCCCCTGCATCGCAAATGCAAGCTATCTCTCATAAATATGAGGCTCGTATTTGTGAACAAAGCATCGCAATTGCGATGCCTGTAGCACCAACACACTCAATTCTCAATAAATCAGTCTGGAACCCATCCAAAACTCACCCGAGCCCCTCGGCCTCTAATCCAAACATCCATACTACTGCAATAATACCATACGAACTCGCTCGTAAGCTCAAAACATCAAAATATTATCTACAATCAAGAATCAAGCATCGAAACTCAAAGATTTCAAAGCTCATAACTTCAAATTTCAACTTTTCACAATAACTGCCAAAATGGCCTCGGGTCACCCGGGAGCCCAACCAAACATGCATACAAGTCCAAAATCACCATACAAACCTATTAGAATTGTCAAAACACTAATCCAAGGTCATTTACCGACAATGTTAATCGTGGTCAACCCTAACTATTTTAAAGTTCAAAAATCAAGTTTCCTTTGAAAAATCACATTCAAAATTTCCGAAAATCAATACAGACCACACACTTAAGTCATAAATCACCAAATAAGACTATGTAATGTGTCAAATCATTAAATGGGAAGCTAAAACTCAAAACAATCTATCGAATCGTTATATTCTCCGCCTCTAAAAGAAATATTTTCCCTCGAACGAGCATAAAAATGTACTCAGACTGGTTAAAAGATGCGGATATTAACTCCTTATATCGAATTCAGACTCCTAAGTAGCCTCCTCAGTCGGCTAACCTTTCCGACGCACTTTCACAGAGGAAATATTCTTAGATCTCAACTTTCGAACCTGCCGATCTAGAATGGCTATCGGCACTTCTTCATGGTCAAATCCTCATCAAGCTGCAACGTGCTGAAGTCCAATACATGCGACATATCTTCATAATACTTCTAGAGTCTAGAAACATAAAGTAGCGGATGTACCCTTGCTAGGCTGGGAGGAAATGCAAGCCTATAAGTACATTCCCAACTCTCTCTAAGATCTCAAATGGGTCAATAAACCTCAGGCTCAACTTGCCATTCTTTTGATTTCTCATCACGCCTTTCAAAGGTGAAACTTTCAAAAGTACATTCTCACCCTCACTATAAGCCACATCATGGACCTTCTTGTCCGCATAACTCTTCTTCCCGCTCTGCACTGTATGAAGGCGATCCTAAATCAACTTCACCTTCTCCAAAGCATCAAGAAAAAAATCCATACCCAACATCCGAGCCTCATCGGGCTCAAACCAGCCAATAGGAGAGCGGCACCACCTACAATGTAGAGCCTCATACGGCGCCATCTGAATGCTGGATTGGTAGCTGTTCTTGTAGGCAAGCTCCACCAATGGTAGAAACTGGTCCCACTAGCCTCCAACATTAACAACACAAGCCATAAATATATCCTCAAGGATCTAGATAGTTCGCTCGGACTGGCCATCCGTCTGTGGATGAAATGTAGTGCTGAGCTCCACCTGTGTGCTCAACTCACGTTGAATAGCTCCCCAAAAAGTGTGAACTGAACTGCGTGCCAGAATATAGAAATGGGAACATCGTGTAGATGAACAATCTCCATTATGTAGATCTAAGCCAACCGCTTTGAAGTTTAGGAAGTCATCACCAGAATGAAATGCGCGGACTTGGTCAGTCTGTCCACAATGACCCAAACAACATCATACTTCCTCAAAGTCCGTGGTAAGCGTACCACAAAGTCCATAGTAATGAGCTACCACTTTCACTCCAATATCACCAACCTCTGAGTCACGACGTTACTAATGTTCATACTTCACCTGTTGGCAATTCAAGCACCGTGAGACATGTCCAACAATGTCTTTCTTCATCTTCTGCCACCAATAATACTGCTTCAAGTTACGATACATCTTCTTGACACCTAGGTGAATAGAATACCATGAGCTATGAGCCTCCTCAAGGATAAACTCCCTCATACCATCAAAATTAGAAAAATAAATCCGGACCTGAAGCTGCATAACACCATCATACCCAATCACAACCTTCTTGGCACCACCCTGGTGAACTCTGTCTTTCAACACCAATAAGTGAATATCATCAAACTGGCAAGCCTTGATTCGCTTGAACAAAGATAATTGCGCCACAACACAAGCAAGAACCCTACTAGGCTCAGAAATATCCAACCTCACAAATCTATTAGCCAAGGCCTGAACAACAATAGCCAATGGACATTCTACTGCCGGTATAAATGATAAACTACCCATGCTCCCTGCCTTCCTACTCAAGGCGTCGACCACCATATTAGCTTTCCCTAGATGATGCAATATAGTGATATCATAGTCATTCAACAACTATTCGGATCCTTTTGCTTGAATAAATGCTCAGGACTCCAATGATCAATGTAAACCACACATGACATGCCATACAAGTAGTGCCTCCAAATTTTGAGCGCATGCACAATAGCTTCCAATTCAAGATCATGCTCTGGATAGTTCTTCTCAACCTTCAACTTACGAGAAGCTTAGGCAATCACCTATCATCCTATATCAAAACCATGCCAAGTCCGATATGCTAAGCATCATAATACACAATATAAGGCCCCGAGCCTGTGGGCAACACCAATACTTGGTTGTAGTGAAAGCAGTCTTGAGCTTTCAAAAGCTCTCCTAACACTCATCAGACCATCAAAAAGAGCGCTATTAGAGTCAACCTAGCTAACGGGGCTGCGAGATGAATACCCTTCCACAAAACGGCGATAGTAGCCTACCAAACCCATGAAGCTCTGAATCTCTGTAGTTAAAGTAGGTCTATGCCAATTCTAAGCTGTTTCAATCTTCTTAGGATCTACTTTGATATCATCACAAGACACAACATGACCCAAGAAGGAAACTAAGTCTAACCCGAACTCACACTTCGAGAACTTGGCATAAAGTTGACCATCCTTCAAAGTATGAAGTACAATCCGTAGGTGCTACTCATGCTCCTCTCTACTATGAGAGTAAACCAGAATATCATCAATGAAAATAATCATGAATGAATCCAACTGAGGATTGAACACTCGGTTCATCTAATAGATGAAGGTTGATGGAGCATTGGTCAAACCAAATGACAATACCAAGAACTCATAATGACCATAGCGGGTCCAGAAAGATGTCTTAGAGACATCCGATGCCCTAATCTTTAGCTAATGATAGCCTAACCTTAGGTCAATCTTGGAAAAACACCTTGGCACCCTAAAGCTGATCACTTATGTCATCAATCCTAGGTAATGGTTACTTATTCTCAATGGTTACCTTGTTCAACTGTTAATAGTCAGTGCAGATCCTCATCGATCCATCATTATTTTTTACAAACAACACCAGCGCACCCCAGGGTGAAACATTCGGCCTAACAAATCCTTTGTGAAGCAAATCCTGTGATTGATCATTCAATTCATTCAACATGGCTGGAGCCATACTGTACGGTGGTATAGAAATGGGCTGAGTGCACGTAACCAAGTCAATGAAAACGTCATTATCCCTATTGGGTGGCATGCTCGGTGAATCTACAGGAAATACCTCGGGAACTCCCTCTCAACCGGCACTAAATCCATAGAGGGGACCTCTACACTAGAATCTCGGATGTAAGCCAAGTATGCTAAAAGTGCATTATCAATCATACGCCGAGCCGTCAAAAAAGAAACCACCCTACTAGTAGAATGACCAAGGGTCCCTCTACACTCTATTCTAGGCAACCCCGACATGACTAAAGTCACAGTCTTGGCATAACAATCGAAGAAAGCATAACCTCGAAATCCACCATATCCAACAACAAATGATCGACTATAGTATCAAAACCATTAATAGTAACAAAACAAGATCAGTTCACCCGATCTACTAATATAGAATCCCCAATGAGCATGGACACCAAAACAGGAACATTAAGAGAATAATGAGGCATACTCAAGTAAGATGCAAAGTATGAAGACATATATGAATATGTAGAACCCGAATCAAACAACACCTAATAATCATTATGCAAGACTGAAATAATACATGTAATAACTGCATCGAACGACTCTGCCTTAAGTTTACCCAAAAATGCATAACAACAGGGCTAAGCCCCACCAACTTGTCCTCCACCTCTAGGACGACCTCTCGCTGGATGGCATCCACCTCTAACTGACTGGCCTCCGCCTCTGGTTAACTGGCCCCCACCCCTAGCTGGCTGAATTGTTGGTTTAGCAACCAGCGCCTGAATCATGGCATGAGTACCCTCCTGTGGCATATTGCTCTGTGACCTAGGGAAAACCTTGTAACATGCCTCAAATCCCCGCACATATAAGAATCCCTCTACTGACGTGGCTATTGAACTTGGGACTATAGCTGACGACCTGAATAACCACCATGGTAACTCCGTATCGAAGGTGCACTGAATGCTGGCTGCTCGAAAAAAGGTCAAAAGGCACTATGGCTACCTGAAGTACCGTGAGAAACCTAGAGCGCTGACTGCACTGGTCGAACAGCATGAACTCTACCAAAAAAAGACACTACTTCAAGACGAGGCACCACTAAAACCTCCAAAATGATGAGGCCTCTTATCAGAGGTTATCTCTCTCATCTGGCTTTTAATGCGCTCAATCCTCCTAGCAATCTCCACTACCTGACTGAAAGAGGTCACAGTCTCAAGCTTTCTGGCCATATGAAGTCTGATGCCATAAGTAAGACCCTCTATGAACCTCCGCACCTTCTTCCTCTAGTAGGGCTCAAGATAGCTGCATGGAGAGACAAATCAACAAATCTAGTCTCATATTGGGTGACGGTCATGGCACCCTGCCGAAGTCGCTCGAATTGGCTGCGCACTCATCTCTCTAAGGGAGGGGAATAAACTTCTGCAAGAATAACTATGAAAACTAAGCCCGTGTGAGAGGAGGTAATTCTACTAGCTTGCCTAGCTCATAAGTCTAGAATCATCTTTCTAATGAAGCATACATCTCAAAGACGGTAAAGTTAACTACATTGGACTCAACTAGTCCCAAGTTGTGCAAAATCTTATGGCAATGGTCCAAGAAGTCCCGGTCATCCTTTGAAGGTGCACCGCCATAGGGAGAGGGATGAAAATTTGTGAACTTTTCCAATCTCTTCAACTCATCAGCTAACATCACAGGCCGATCCTTGGGCCGCATGCTAAAAGTAGGCTGAAACACTCCAATTGGTAGAAGTCCTAGGTCCAATAACCAAGGGCCACCTGCTATGGGGCATGAGTAGCGGGAGTCTGAAATCCTTTCCCGTCTTGAGAAGTGACTGGTGCCCTGTAAAACATACCGACCTGGGCCATATTCTCCATGAACCCAATCATACAGATTAAGGCATCCTAAAGCACTAGGGTAGCAATAACCCCTCTGGGACTTGGGTTTGTCCGGTCGGCTGGACCTAGACTGGAGCTCATCATCCGAAGCGAACATAGGCTCGAAAATGTGGGTGCTGCTGCGTGGGCTCTAAGCTGAGCATTGCTTCTGTCCTTGCCCCGGCCTCTACCCTTGGAAGTGGCTATAATCTGCGCTTCGGCTCCTGATCAGCTGCAGTCGAACCACGTTCCCTCACCATTTATGAGAAAATAAGAGAATAAAGATTCAAACTTTAGGATAACAAAGTCACACGATACAGAAAGAAGGAAAGCGAAGTTTCCTAAAGCCTTATAGCCTCTTGAAGAAAAGTACAAATGTCTTCGCATCGATCTTCAAGACTCTACCAAGCTTGCTCATGATAAGTGAGACCTATGGAACCTAGCACTCTGATACCAACTTGTCACGACCCAAAATCCCAACCAATAGGGTTGTGATGGCACCTAACACTACTTGCAAGGCAAGCTAATGCTTTATAACAAATAAGGAACTAGTCTAATAGATAACAATATAATAATATGGAATAAGAGTGAAAATCATAAGTACATGTAAATAAGTCTAAACCATACGCCATCCACACAATCTCCAATGATTTTGTGTCACAGAGTACATGAGCTACTAAGAATACTATGTATAAAGTCTGAAATGAAATGCAATATTGTTTGTTACAAGAAAAACAACAATAATAAGAGCGAAGGTGACTCCGGAGTCCGCAAAGAAAAAGAAGCACTACTTGGAGTCTCCCTGATCACCAAGCTATGCCTCTTGCTGGATGCTACTAGGATCTACACCAAAGTCTGCACAAGAGTGCAGAAGTGTAGTATGAGTACAACCGACTCGATGTACTCCGTCAGTGTCGAGCCCAAACCCGACAAGGTAGTGGCGAGGCTAAGACAAGACACCTACATATAAACCTGTATAGTTAAGTATCGAGAAAATAATGAGAGATATAACAACAAGAAGACAAACAAACTAACAAGTTGACAAGACGAATAACATGAGATAGATAACAAGTATAAAGGCAAAGAGACAAAGAACAAGATGATAATGGGTGAAACGACTACTGTAAACAACAATTTTATACTTACACCAGCAACTCCAAGAAGCCTTTCAAAATAATAACCACGAGATAACATTTCCAAAACATCAGTCAATGTAGAAAATAAGGAATGAGAGATGTCAAACCAATTACACGGCATCACCCTTCGTGCTATTACTCTCAACCTCACAAGTAAAGCATAATAGCAAGCGTGGAAACACCATTTCTGCACATTCACTCTTTATCTCAAGCACGGTAAATCCCTTCGTGCAATGACACCAATATAATGGAAAGCACGGAAACACTCTTTGTGCATAATCACTCTTCCTCACATGAACGAAAGCACCCTTCGTGCAACTCACTCTTCCTCACCAAGCATAAAAATGTAAAGCAATACCAAGCAAGGTGGGAAGCACAAATAATATCAAGAAGAGAGATTGAACATAGCTTGTCATATAGGAAATAATCATCACTTTGCACCAATATCCAAATAAACAGCTCGATATCCTTATTATTTGATATCACAACAAGTCTAACACGGCTACTAACATGAATGAAAATAGTTGAAAAGTATTACAATCTAGGTAAAGCATGAAAAACATATTCTACCTGCATGCTCAACCCTTAGCAAACACATATACACTTTTCACCTTGAATATGTGCCGCCCCAACAAATAGAACACATAGCAATTAGATAAAATTACATCCTAATTCTCTCAAATCAATGTTAACAAGGACATTTACCTTTTTCTGACAAAATTCAACAATCCAACAGAGGTTTCCTTTAGAACAAGCCTCCAAACCACTCGAATCTAGTCAAATATTACTCAAACAATTCAAAATAAGCTCTAGGAACTACACTAGTATAAAAAAGATTCGATCTTTATTGTACTTGAAAAAGTCAACAAAAGTCAACCTAGGTCCACGTGGTCGAAATCCAAAATTAAGACCAAATTCTGATGAACCATTCACCAGAGCATCCAAATATGTGGTTTGTTTCGAGATCCGACCTCAAATCAAGGTCAAAATTTCTAAAATACAAAATCCTAAATTTTTCCGCAACAACCCTACTTCTACTCTATGACTCTTACGTGTAGTCAAAATCTATGAAAAAGTAATGGAAATTGAACAAAAACAAGTTAAATACTAACCTACGAAGTTGGGAAGAAATTTCTCTCCAAAATTTCCTCAATGTAGAGTCTATGCCTCAAAGATGGAAGTAAATAAGCTATATCCTGATACCGTTGCTTTTCACCTAGCTGCAAGTATCGCAATTGCGATGTTCACAAAAGCGAACAGCTGATCGCAAATGCGAACAAGCCCCAGAGCTCCAGATTTCGCAATTGTGATACAAGTATCACAATTGCGGCAGCCGCAAATTGATAAAAGCTTCGCAAATTGAATGTATGGCACCTCGCAAAAGAAAAATGCAGAAGTGTTGTATTAGTACAAGACAACATGTACTCAGTAAGTATCAAGACTAACCTTAGTGAAGTAGTGACGAGGTTCAAGTCATGTGATAATCACTAATCAAAGAACCAGTGGAATATATATAATAACTTGCAACAAGAGAATAACAAGATGCAACATCATCAATTATCAAATCAAGAGCTATCAACTCACTATAGATAAATCAATCTTGACAGTCAAGTAATCAACAATAACGGAGGCATAGAGTAGCATCCTAGAATTCAACAATAAAGCATGTAAGATGCATAACAAGACATAAATGATTCACTTGCACAGTCAAAGCTTCCAAATTTATGCTCCACAATTCACCACCATTGGATTCAAAATCAGAATCAGCCAACATCAGTCAACTACCACAAATCTGCATGTACACCATTAAGAGAGAAACATGAAAGGTCAACCTAGGGAGGACGGATCAAAATCCACTTGCTGCACGACAAAGACCTCGTGCCCTAATAGTAACAATATTGTCATAACTACACGACAATGACCCCATGCCATAACATGATCACATCCCAATATTCGCACGGAAGAGACCTCGTTCCAATACCAAATCAATCCACTCAATATGTCCATAAGTGCTAGAAATACAACAATTTAAAATACCAATTTATCATACAGAAGCACATGCTTGCAACTCATTCACAAAGTGCACAAGGACATAATAATAATAATAACAAAGTAAGGATGTGTTTTAAATATATGTAGTATGACTAAAACTAAATCAATTACATCAACAATTCCTTAATAGCCCATCTTGGAAAGTTAGGAGATAATTATCTTAAACATGATCTCTAGCATGAAAGGATAAGTTCACGTGGTCATAAAAATGATTAAACATGTATCAGACAAAGCATACAATCAAAATAGAGCATAATAGAAACCTAAAGTCTAATCCAGTCATAAATCACACATAGCATTCGTGCATACGCTCGTCACCTCGCATATACGTCACTTTTCACATATCGCAATTAGGCAAATATGGCCAAATCCTAAGGTTATTTCCTCACACAAGATTAACAAGATACTTACCTTAACAATTCCAAATCAACCTTCAAAAATTGTATTTCCCTTAGAAATCACCTCCAACTGGCTCGAATCTAGCAAAAAATAACTCAATAACATAAAACAATGCTATAGAATTCAGTTCCAAATAATAAAGCTTCAATCTTTATTCAATTCTCAAGAGGTCAACAAAAGTTAATCCGGGCCCACATGGTCAAAACCTGAGTCAAGAGGTAGATGCCGACTACCCACAACCCCACGAGTCCAAATATGTGTTTAGATTCCAAAACCAAGTCCAAATCATAACTCTAAACCCTAATTTTCACTCTCTTAAGTTGAAGGAATAACCCCCAAATGTCCCTCAAAATTCAGTATTTTTAGTGTTAACAATCCATGTAGATTCTTGAAATAATATAAAAAATGAGTAGAAATAACTTACCCAAAGTTTTGTACGAAAATCTCCAAGAAAAGTTTCCCTCTCCAAGTCTAGGGCGCAAAGTATGGAAGAATGCGCAAAAAATCCCAAAATACACAACTTAAGTGGTTCGCCCAACAATTTAAAAATTTGCAGAAAGAAGGCTCACATATGCGAGCTCGTTTCTGTGACAAAAAGGCTCACATCTATGAGATCCATCCTTCCAGTGAAGTCTCGCACCTGCGACAAGGCCACCGCTTCTGTTTACCGTCAAGTGCGCCAAATGACCATAGGTGCACACTCGCTTCTGCGAAGCACCCACCGCAGAAACGGACTCCCAGCTCCCAGCCAACTTCTGCATCTACGCCCCTACCTCCACAGGTGCGACATCGCACTCGTGCTCCAAAACTCCGCAGGGGCAATACACCAGCACCGGCAACCCAACAAGCTCATAAATGATCCAAAATCAATTTGAAACACGCGCGAGCTTCCTGGGACCCCGTCCAATCTTACCAACAAGTCTATAAACACTACCCGAACCTATCCACAACCTCCAAACACATACGATAACCTAACATCAATGAATCAAACATCAAAACACAAGTTGATCTTCTCTCGAGTTCAAGAACTTCCAACTTTCAACCAAGTGTCCGGTTCAAGCCTAACCGGTCCGGATTACATCCAAACGTTGCACACAAGTTCCAAATGAGGAAACAAACCTTTTCCAAGTCCCGGAACAATAATTCGAACCCAATATCATAACATGCTAGAAGCCTCCAAATTCAAATCCGCACATTCTCCTAAGTGCAAAATCACCATATTATCCTATTGGAACCATCAACTTACGTATCTGAGGTTAGAGAAAAGTCAAACCTTGGTCAACTCTTATAACTTAAGCTTCCAATTGTGGAACTAAATGTTCCAATTTACTACAAAATATTTTCGGAACCTAACCAACCATCCCGGAAAGTCACAAAACAACAAACAAGCATATGAGAAACATCAAATGCGGAATCGAGGCTCAAATAAACAAAACTACTGGACGGGTCGCTACATTTCCACTCTTAAACAAACATTCTTCCTCAAACGGGTTTAGAATCATACTTGAAATGCTAAAAAAGTGAGAATATCAGCTCTTTATATGCTCGATCTCCCAAGTTTCCTCCTCGATCGATTGACCTCTCCATTGAACCTTCGCTGACGCGATATCCTTAGACCTGAGCATCTGGCCTGTCCAAAATGGCCACCAGCTCTTTCTTATAAGCTAGATTTTTATCCAGCTACACTGTGCTGAAGTCCAAAACATGTGACTTATATTTATGATACATTTGAAGCATAGAACCAAGGAACACCTAATGAACTCCCGATAGACTAGGAGGCAAGGCAAGTCTATAAGCAACCTCATTAGCTCTCTCCAGCACTTAAATGGACAAATAAACCTCGGGTTCAACTTGCCTTTCTTCCCAAACCTCATCAGGCCCTTCATAGGAGAAACTTTAAGAAGAACCTTCTCACCCTCCATGAAAGCCACACCACGAACCTTCCTATCAGCATAACTCTTCTGCTTGGACTGAGTTGTGCGAAGCCTTTCTTGAATCAACTTCACCTTTTCCAAAGCATCACGAATCAAGTTTGTGCCCAACAACCTAGCATCCCCAAGCTCAAACCAACCAACCGGAGAATAACACTGCCTCCCATATAAGGCCTCACATGAAGCCATCTAGATACTAGAGTGGTAGCTGTTGTTGTAGGCAAATTCTGCTAATGGTAAAAACTGATCCCACTTGGCTCCGAAATAAATTATGCATGCTCTCAACATATCCTCAAGGATATGAATAGTCCACTCAGACCGCACATCCGTCGGAGGGTGAAATGCAGTACTCAACTCCACATGCATGCACAACCCATGCTAAACAACTCTCCAAAATTTCGTGGCAAACTAAGTGCCGCGATCTATATAATAGAGATTGGTACGCCATGCAAATAAACAATATCTTTAATGTAGATATGAGCCAACCTCTCTGAAGTGTATGGAGTCATAACCGGAATGAAATGCGCCGACTTGTTCAATGATACACAATGACACAAATCCCATCAGACTTAGTCTATGTCCACGGCAACCCTACCACATAGTCCATAGTAATGCGCTCCCACTTTCACTTCGGTTTATCAATCTTCTGAAGCAAACCACCCAATTTCTGATGCTCACACTTGTTGAAATTCAAATATATAGAAACATGCTCGACAATGTCCTCCTTCATCCTCCTCTACCAACAGTGCTACTTCAAATCATGATACATCATCGTAGTACCTGGGTGAGTGGAATACCACGAACTATTAGCGTCCTCAAGAATCAACTCTCTCAAGCCATCGAATTGAAAACACAAACTCAACCCTGAAGTCATAATGCACCATCATCACCAGTAGTCACCTCCTTCGCACCACCACGCTGCACCGTGTCCTTAAGGACAAGCAAATGGGGATCATCAGGTTGCGAGCCTTAATATACTCAGACAAGGACAACTTTGAAATAATACAAGCAAGTGTGCTCGGGTCAGAAATATCCAATCTCACCAATCTAGTGGCCAATGCCTCAATATCCATAGCTAAATACATCTTCCCAGCTAGAATGAATGCCAATCTTCCCATCCTCTTTTCCGTTCTACTCAAAGCGTCTACTACCACATTAGCCTTCCCCGAATGATAAATAATAGTAATATCATAATACTTTTACAACTCCGACCACCTCCGTTGCCTCAAATTTATATCTTCCTACTTAAACAGATGCTGAAGACTCCTATGATCCGTATATACCTCACAAGACACACCATATCAGCAAAGCCTCAAGATCTTGACTGCGTGCACAATAGCTGCTAACTCGAAATCATGAACCGAATAGTTCTTATTTGCCTTCAGCTGGCACGATCGTAGGAAATTACCCTGCCGTCCTGCATCAACACACCCAAGGCCAATACGCGAAGAATCACAATTGACCAAGCCTATACCTGAGGGAAATACCAAACTGGAACTGTAGTCACAACAGTCTTGAGTTTCCGAAAGATCTTCTCACACTCATCAAACCATCTGAACATGGAGCACTTCAAAGCCACTTAGTCAACGGAGCTGTAATATCAAAGAAAACCTCCACAAAGTGACAATAGTAACTAGCCAAACCTAGAAAAACCTGATATCCATGGTTGTAGAAGGTCTGGGCAAACACTAAACCGCCTCAATCTTCTTCAGATCCACCTCGATCCTATCACTAGGCACAACATGGCCCAAGAATGCCACTGAAGCCAACTAGAACTCACACTTGGAGAACTTGGCATATAAATTCTTCTCTTTTAGAATGTAAAGCACAATTGTCAAATGCTGCTCGTGTTCCTCCCTACTACAAGAATAAACAAAGATATCATCAATAAACACAATAACCAAAGAACGCAAATAGGGCTGGAACACATTGTTCATAAAATGCATGAAAGCTACTGGGGCACTAGTCAAATCAAAAAGTATCACCAAAAAATCATAATGCTCATAACGAGTCCTGAAAGCCGTCTTACGAATGTTTGAATCCCTGATCTTCAATTGATGGTACCCCGATCTCAAGTCAATCTTTGAGAACATCCTAGAACCCTGATGCTGGTCAAACAAATCATCGATGCAAGGTAGTGGATACTTGTTCTGGATGGTAAATTTGTTAAATTACCTATAGTTGATGCACATCCTTGTGGAACCATCCTTCTTTTTTCCAAAATAATACCGACGCACCCTAAGGTAAAACACTCGGCCTGATCAAACCTTTATCCAGCAATTCCTACAACTATTCCTTCAATGTCTTCAACTTAACGAAGCCATGCGATGTGGTGGAATGGATATGGGCTGAGCGACCAGTGCCAAATCAATACCAAAATCAATATCTCAATCGGGTGAGATGCCTGGTAGGTCTGCTGGGAACACATCTGGAAACTCTCACTATGGGGGCTTAATCAACGTAGGAGTATCAAAACTGACATCTCTAACAAAGCTTAGGTATGCCAAGCATCCCTTCTCAAACATCCTTGAGCATTCAGAAGTGAAATCACCCTACTAGGAGCGTGACCGAGCGAACCCCTCCATTCCATCCTTGGTAACCCCGGCATAGACAACGTAACAGTCTTACAATCAATTATAGCATGGTATGGAGATAGCCAACCCACACCCAAAATCACCTCGAAATCAACCATATCAAGCAGCAGAAAATTAACTCTAGTATCATAAATCTCAACAGTAACACACAAGAATGATTGACACATCTACCATAATAGAATCCCCAACAGGTGTGGACACATAATAGTACTATTCTAAGAGTCACGAGGCATATCCAAATAAGATGCAAAGTAGGATGAGGCATACGAATAAGTAGAACTCTGTTAATACCCAATTTTGCCCTCATATTCTATAAATCATTCCATACACTTTGAAAATATTATTTTTGCATTATTACCCAATTTACAAGAGTCATATAAGTATTTTTCTATGATATTCTTTAATTTTTAGAGCTTTAAAATTAATTTTCTTGCATTTAAATTATTCAAATATTTAATAATTATCCCTTCAAATTATTATAGTCATGACCCAAACCGGAGGGCCATGACGGGCACCCGGGCCTTACTTGCCGAGTACCAACGTACATTTTATCTAACCTTTCTTATTACCTATAAGGGCCAATGATATCAGTATAATTGGCAGACAATAATCCCATGATAATGACATAACCATTTCCTTCCAGACGATGACATAAACATATAATAACATGACCGACAAGGCTGTCATGAAAAATTATACAACAAAATATATTTGCCGACAAGGCAATCCCAACTATACATGAGTCGACACCTGTCTATGAGTCTCTAAAAGAACATACTGCTGCAATGCATACCAAGACCACCGCAAGTCCGGAGGATGGATCTCGCCAATATCTGCTGAACTGGGCAGCCTACTGTGGTGGGAGAACCTCGTCTATGTGTCTGAACGGATCTGCAGCACGACATGCAGCGTCCACAGATAAAAGGACGTCAGTACGGATAAAGTACTGAGTATGTAAGACAAGAAAACATAATATAAGAACAGTAATATGCATCGGGATAAGAAACATACAACCTGTACCATCTGAATGCCTCTGAGGGCGACTAACCATGAAATGCCTGAAGTGCATATGCATATACATATATCCTTTTTAAAATCATCATATATATATATATATATATATATNTTGTGCCCCATTAGCTCAATAACACCCAAGGAAGTAATCTACACCTCTAAGTGACCGAGTGAATTTCTTTTCCTTAGTACATCACAACTACCACGAACAACAAATGCGAATCATTCTAAGATTACTATATATCCATCATGTGTAGTACACCATACATTTAGAAATTTCCTTGCTTAAGTCATCCTCAAAACGAACCTTTGCAAGTCATAACCGATCCACAAGCATGCCTCAGACCGAAACAAATACAATACGTAACTCTGCAACCAAATCGTCGATAGCAGACTCCCCCACTTGGCTCAAATCCATAGATCAAAACACTTGATAACTCACAATGCCCATACTCTATTACTACCATAATATCGCAGTGAGATTTAACTCAATCCTTTTTAAGCTCATGTAACACAAACCATATAATACTTCAAATCATCTGCTAAGCTCGCATTCATCCTCGTGACGGTCAGGTCAACTATTACAACCGATCCAAACTCAAATTACACAAGTATAACCCACTGGTAGAAAAGAAAGCCTCCACACAACATCATAAGGATCACAAATCCATAAATTACCCCGCAGGTTATAACCCACCTGCTTAGCCTCAAACTGATATCTCTCTATACCCTTTCATAGCCACAGCTACTAAGCAATCACTTAATCTTCCTAAGGCTGAACTCATCAATAAGACATGAGAATCTAATTCGTTCCACGGTTAAACAACATGAAAGATACTTCAATACACTCATAACTCGAGACTATACGTCACATCCAAAACAAAATTAAGCACCTAATAGTAATTTTCACATCCCAAGCAAACTCTTCCCGTCACATTCAAACCATCCGAATACATCCCGCAGTCACATCATACTCATCATATAGCAATCCAACCACTCCTCGAGCCACAAATTCCACTAATAGGGACACAACTAGACATATAAGTCCAAAAGCACGTGCTCACACAACTGAAATCCTTGTGCCCAAGCTACAGTCAAAACCTAACCTCAAGTCCTCCAGACTGGCCTATTAGCACACAAAAATCAGATCTCGCACCTCATCCATAGAATCACAAGCCGTCAATGTACAACTGATACCGAGCACTCACATGCCCGTACGAGTGTGTGGAATGGATTCAAAGAGATACGCTTCAAGCTGAATCAATGCCGCACTATAAGGAAAGAAAGATGAGAAGTTTATCCTAAATACCCTGTAGCCTTTCGAAGATAGATATGGACGTCATATACCGATCCACAAGACTCCACTAGACAGTTGCTCATGACTCATAGAACCTATGAACCCAGAGCTCTGATACCAACTTGTCATGACCCAAAATCCAACTAATCGTGATGGCACCTATACCCACCCGTTAGGTAAGCCAATTACTAACTATCCAATTTAATGAGAATTATTGAGACAAATGAATGATAAAATAACTGAACTTTTATACATTTTCCAAGGATTGGCAGTACAAATCATGAGCTTCTAAGATTTATAATTTACAAAGCTGGCATGAAATAAAATAAATTGTCTATGTCACGACCCAAGTCGGAGGGCCGCGACTGGCACCGGACCCTACCCTACGGGCGCCGGCGTACCCTTCATCTAACTTTCCGTATTATCTATAAGGCTTGTCATATGCATATAATCTCGAATAATAATTATAATGATACATGACATTATACCATGATACGATCATACTTATATACATAATATTGCCAACAAGGCTGCAATGCAGAACCATAAAACAAATTACATACGTTTGCCGACAAGGCAATTCGACTGTACATAAGTCAACCCATCACTTGTCTATGCATAAATTGACACTTGTCTATGAGCCTCTACAAAAGCGTACATAATGCAACCTACGTCGGAACAGGGCCCCGACATGCCCATAATGCCTACAACAAAATGCATACCAAGACTGTGGCAAGTCCGAAGGATGGATCTCGCCAATATCTGCTGAACTGAATAGCCTACTGTGGTGGGGAAGCCTCGTCTATCTGTCTGCCTGGACCTGCAGCATGACATGCAGCGTCCACAAATAAAGGACATCAGTACGGATAATGTACTGAGTATGTAAAACAGGAAACATAATGTAAGAACAATAATAAGCATCAGGATAAGAGACATACAACATGTACCATCTGAATGCCTCTGAGGGCGATTAACCATGTCATGCCTGACGTGCATATGCATATACATATATTTATATCCTTTTGAAAATCATATATATATATATAAGCCTCTGTGGGCCTCATCATCATCATATACATACGCCTCTGTGGGCCTCATCATCATCATACCCAACTGATCAGTGGTTGCACAATAGGAGCCATACCCGGCCGACTATAGCGCGGCTCGGTAGAGTAAAATAGCTGTCAGCTATAGCGCGACTAAGTAGAGTAAAACATATACATATGCATAGTTGCACAATAGGTGCCACACCCGGCCGACTATAGCGCGACTCAGTAGAGTAAAATAAATAATGCATGCTGGACTCATAGGAATCACACTTTATGAACCTTTCAAAGTGACGTAAGGTCGAAGAAACAATACACATCAATCCTCCCATAAGAGGGGAAACAATATAAGCGCTCCTGGCTTCTAAGAGTATAGTATCTTTGAGGGCTCGTTCATTGCATTATGTATAATCAGAGCCTTGAAAAAGAAAGAAAGGGACGGTCTCACATACCTTGTATATACTTCCCAACCTCAAGCTATGAAAATTTCACGACTCCTTAGTCTACAATAAGAGAAATGACACTACCGTTATCATTTAAGCGTCGTAACTATTATGTATCAACTTTAACCTATTTTGCGATGAAATGGACAGCACCTCCCCTATATATATGACCAAACAGCCCAACAACATCAATAATAATCATATTAAGCCTCCCAAAACAGTCCAACAACCAACAACATTACTAGCAAGCCTTTCGACGTATATCTCACAAGTTCTAGCTTCAACGACTGAGCCGTAACTTGGATAATCTTAAATACATGTAGGGTAAGAGGTTCCTTAACTTTAAACAGAAATAACAACTCCAATTTTTCCTTAATTGACCACGAAATATCCCTTCAATGCTGCCACAAGAACAAAGAAGCGAAGCTAGCAATCAATTAGGGTTTTTCAGTACTAGAATCACTTTAGAAGACTTGAAATTACCTAGGGTTGATATATAAACTTGAGGGGGTGTTTTAAAGAACACAACCAAATTAAAACAACCTCCCACACGAGCTGGAACGACACAAAAGTCAGCAATAACAAGAGGAAATAGGAACTTACTAGCGCCACGGGATTCCCGACACTTGATTTGTGTTGTTTGCCCTTTGTTTTGGTCTTGGATCATGAGAGAACCTTGAGAGGGTGTTCTTAGGGTTCCAAGCTCTGAATATACTGAAAACAAATGACTTAAAACGGGGTTGAGGCGTGATGTATATATCCATATGTCTTAAACCGCCTATGTCGGCCCCATAGAGAGGTGCTTGGTGCAGTCTCGCAAAAACGCGAATATCTCCCAATTCTGCAATCTTATCGATGAACGGTTTGATGCGTTGGAAACTAGACTCATAGATCTTTAATTTGGTAGGTAGATCACCCCGTAATCCCTTGTAAATTGGGATAAAACCTTAGAAATATTTGACCTAATGTTTAAGTACAATTATGAACCCAAGTTGCGACAACCTTTGTCGACTTTTGTTTCATAACTCGTTTGACTTCAAGACTTATGAAACGAATATTATATGATTCAAATTACTTAAAACATGACCTCTTGGTAATGTTAATCACCTCTCGATTTACCCGAAAATACGAGTTACAATATCCTTAATTCGTTTATCTTCTAATACTTGTTAACCATCCTTATAAACCCTCGCATCATTTAAGACCAATAGGACTAAATTCTTATTATCTCAAAGGTAATCTCTTCTCGGACCTATGTAGACTATCTTACGGCGTAATCTAACGTATACAAATATGGGTTGTAACAATTTTGGGGTGATTTAATCATCCAAATTTATTATTTATACTCACATGTA
The DNA here is from genome assembly GCA_002018475.1 of Nicotiana obtusifolia. Lineage (NCBI taxonomy): Eukaryota > Viridiplantae > Streptophyta > Magnoliopsida > Solanales > Solanaceae > Nicotiana > Nicotiana obtusifolia. The sequence continues at coordinate 138,076 of MCJB01025822.1, forward strand.
TGTTTTATATTATTTTACTTCATTTCATTGAATCACATTTGTATTTTTGAGCTATTTACACATTTTTTTGCAATAATAGCATATATCGTATAGATTATTGCGTTTATTATATTACTTATGCCAAAATATCATTTTATATTTTTATAATGTTAAGCTATTATTTTCAAGCATTTTACTGCATAAATAATATTTTTATTATTTATTAATTACCTTTTATAAATTATTTTTAATAAATTTCGTATATTTAAACTATGGCCCCACTTTGGAGTTAATTTTGGACCCAATACACCAGCCCTGACCCTAAAACTTTAGCCCAATAACCCAAGCCCAAACCATGCGACCCCTTTAATAAACCCGGTCGCGACCCGCTCCTGTTGACCCGTCTTGCTCTTTCTTTCATCTCAGACGTTGATCTCAGAGATCAACGACCCATAGCCCATCTCCCCTCTTTAATTAACCAAAGCCACCCAAAACCCTACCATTTTCCCTGAGATCGCCGCCTAAAATCCTCTTATCCTCTCCTTCTCTATGAGAGAAGCCCTAGCCGCCCCACTTCAAAATCCCAACCCTAATTCGATGTCACATGGAAAATCTTCCATGTTTCCTTTCCTCTTTGGCACAAACGAAAATTCTTACCATCTCCTCGGTGTCATAATGTTTGTACTCAGGTATTTATAGAAGCTAAATCGGTGTGTGTTCATTCGACTCCGATTCTGTATTATCTCCATGTTTGACTCGATACATTCATTACTAGGCTATATGGGTCCGATTTACTGATATACTTTGACTATTTTGTTCTTCTTCTAGAACTAGGGTTTGCCCGATTTTTCTCCTAAATTAATTCTAAATTTATTTTTCACACTTTTCTTTCCTTGTTTATGTTCGATTGACTGCATTTCTTTAGTTGTGTGTTGAGTTTTTTATTACTACATAAACCCCCCTTTTCCCGTTTCCCCTCTAAGACTTAACAAGTATTGCGAGAATCTCAGCTACTGTTATTCTCCCACTCTGACACTTTCTATACTATTCTGCACCCTTGATTGTGGCCGGCTAAAAGCCAAGGCCACCTAAATCCTCTCCATCGACCTCCCTATTGTGAGCACTGCTCAGGGCTCATTTGAAGCTCCTGTGAACTCTGACGCACTAGGCTTTGGGTATTTTGGTTGTTCTCTTTGCTGCTGATATTCAAGCTATTGCTGGCACTTAATCTTCTTTTCTATTTTGTTTGTTGAATCTGCAAACTAGTGAGTATCTATACTCTTACAATTTTATCCATGTTGTTTGAATTTTGTGAATCAATATGACTTCAATATTGTGTTATTTTCATTGGCAATTTTACTTGATTTGAAGCTATTCGGCGGTTCTGAATCTCCTAGAGTCACAACCTGCCTAGATTTTTAAACTTCAACATATGCTCATCAGGTTCAGCTTGAATGATTTTGTATATCTTTAAGTTTGCTCTGTTGTTCTGATCACTTATTGTTTATTGTGTGTTTTTTTTCTCATGCCTTCTCTTGGATTCTCACCCTAAAATTCTTAGGGAATCATCTCCTACCCATAACTTGCTTTAATAAACTGCTCCTGAACCATATTTTCTGTCGCAATGTATTAACCAAACCTAAGGCTTTGTTGTTGAGAAGTTGAGTGTGGTGTTGGTTCAATCCTGCATTCTTGGGTATTGCTTATGTTTTTAATCGAATCTCAACACATTTAGTTCCTAAAATCATGCATAGTCGATTGGCTTAAGTTCTGAGTCTGCCTGTTCTATTTAACATTAAGTTAATATGTCTTCCTAACATGATACCTTTGGACTTAGGAATCTTTGTGTTATACTCATCATGATTAGGCTTCTTATTGATTGTTTGCTTGCCTATTTGTTATGTGTAATTGCTATTCTCTGATTATGACTCTATCAGACCTTTATGACATAGGTTCATTGCTTTACAATCCCTTTTGGACTAATTCTGAACCATGCTCTACCCTAGAATCTTAACATGTGCATCTCGTATGTGTCTAGTATGTTTACCCTGGTAACCCCAAATGGCATGTTTCCCCAACTCCCCTAATGTGTCGTTCATGCTCTTGAACCTGTATTGTTAGTTTGCCATATCAAACTTACCATATTGAAGCTGGCCTTACTGAGTCTCCTAGTTTTCATGTTCTTTTGTTTAATCAATCGTCTCACTCTTGATTCTAAAATGCAAATATGCTTTTATGTAAAGCCTGCCATCTAGTCTCTATGGGAGTTGCTGTTAGTAGGTTTCAGAATCATTTAAGTGATTGCCATGTGTGGTTCATTAGTTTATGTAGTTAAATTGTTAAACTGCAATTGCTTGGTAAGTGGGACTGCTATCTGGGCTTGATATGGGTCCATGTGCGGGCCTGAGCTGTGCGATCGATACACTATAATGTTTGAGCTGAGTTTGGGTTTGGGTCTGCTACTTGTGTGAGGAATGAGCCTGTTGAAGGCCCAAGCAATACTGGGTTAACTCCTCTTGGGCATGCTCTATTTGTTGGGCATGTAGCCATTTTGATTATGTAATGTTTGAGCTTGTTTTATCTTTTGTCTTTGGGCTTGTAATAATTCGTAAACAAACAATTTGGGATTTAGTGAAATGGGGGAACGTGTATATTCTACTTTTCGCACAAACGGGTAGAAAACATACCTATAGGGTCTACATGCTTTGTTTGCTACTGTATTTGATATGCTCTATTCCTATACACTGATTGAAAAATTTCCTATAGGAACCTGTGCACTCTCCTTGCTTTACATGTCCTATTTCCGTACACTATTAGAAAGCTGCCTACAAGAGTTTAAGTGTTTCACTCGTTTACATGCTCACTTCTATGCACTATTAGACAATATGCCTATAAGAATCGAATATCAATAACTACTTGCTTAGTTGTGTAATTACGATATGAATACTAGATAGCATGCCTATAGGATCACGCTAATACATGTCTTTGCTCATCTAGATACCATTTCTGTAGGGCTTTAACTAATTATTAATCGATTGCTTTTATTGCGCTTATTACACTGCCCGCCTAGATAACATGTCCATAGGGATATGCATGATTGAATTTGTGTTTAAATGCCAACTATTAGAGAACCTGCTTATAGGATAATGCTATTCGCTTAGAAAGCATGCCTATAAAATTAAACACTGGTAATTCTGAGTTTTAAAATGGTTTTTACTGCCCCATTGCGCAAGCAATTTAGAGATCATGCCTATAGGTTTTGTAATACCTGTAATCCACAAACAGCAGCACTGCATGTAAGGCGTTTAAAACTGGGATCACATAGAAGCCATGTCTATAGGACTTAACACCTTAATTCTGAAACTGTCTACTGCCTAATACAAAATCTGCCGCGTGCTTTTGTTGCTTATGTCTTGAGGCTAACTTGAGCCATCCATTGTCTTTATGTGTAGTCCTACGTGTTTTGAATGTGCGCCTAGTTTTATCATTTTGTAAAACCATCCTAAGTAAAGTCTAGAACCCCCCAAATAGTAGGTCCAAAGCCTCCTGGATCATAGGCATAGGACGGGTAGTGCATGCATAGGACCGGTTTAGAAATGAATTAGAGCTCTTTAGGTAAACAACTTCAACATAGTAATTGGGTAGCAAGAGATGATAATTTGTGCCTGTTGAATAATATGAGCAAACCCCCTACCCTAAGGGTGTTGCGAAGTATTATTTATGTTGCACGGGGTGATTTTTTAGGCTAAAAAACATAGGATCCCCTCTCCCCTTTATATGTTTATTGTTTGGGCCTCGTTTCTTGAACTTAGAGTAATTAGCTTGCATCCCATAACCTCTAAAGACTTGTACTAATCATTTATATATAGTTTAATTCTTGTGCGATTTCCTTTACACTTGTTTACATTATAGTTGAACTTTTAAATTCCCTTTCTTCCCTCACTTACATGATCACATAGGAAAATTATAATCCAATAATCCCACATAGCATAAATTTCGGCTGGGACCCACAGTTGTGGAGCTGGAAGAGTTCCTAACACCTTCTCTTTGAGGTAATTTGAGCCCTTACCCGATCTTTTGTCACACGGACTAGTTAAAATAGAGTTATTTGCAAATAGGTGCCTTAACGCACCTTAAAATTATTAGGTGGCGACTCTTCTCTTTTAATATAAATTTAAAAGAGTTGTTACATGTCGAAACCCGCTTTCATGAGAAAAAGGGACGCAACAAACTCAGATCAAATAAAAGAGAACCATCTTTATATAGACCGAAGCAATACCTGTAATGGCTACATTTGATGCGACCACTTCGGTCCTACAAAGAAAAAGGATAACAACGGGTTAGGCCTCCCCTTCTAAAACGATCGCTACCCGAGTGTCCCCCCACCTCTAGCTGACTGTGTAGGTGGTGTAACATCTGATGTAGGAATCATAGCCTGGGTACCCTTCTGAGGTACACACGTCCGAAGACAAGGATAATCCCTCCTCATGTGCCTCACATCACTACACTCAAAACAAGCTCTTTGTGCACGTGGCTGCTTGTCACGCCCCGACCTTGGAGAGTGGGACCGGCGCCTCAACCGAGTTACCCCAGTAGAGCACACCTACTTAGTGCATACTATACAACCTTGACCATGAGTAATCTAAGAATAAACCACAAGCGATAGACAACGAGAAGATAAATGTACAACACCAATAATTACTTATTGGAGCTTCATTTATGATTACCAAAACATTACAAGCTTATAGTTTAATAGTGGAAACATCCGACAGCTACAACATTTTATTTTGTTTTATCCCTTTTCAAAACACAACCCACAGTACATCTACAGAGCCTGTAAGTGGACATGAGTACAATTTAGAAGTGCAAGTGACTAGACCCCGGCTATACCTCAAAATACAATGTACAAGAATCAAAATGACATAAGGCCCCGATATGGAGTAGGGCTCACCGAGTCAATTGAGAGGAGGGTACACCAATCCAGAACCTATACCACCTGTTGAGGAACCACCTACATCCATTGAAGATGAAGCTCCCCCGGTAAAAGGGGTGTTAGTACATATGGAACAGTAATAGTATGTAAAGCTAAGTACCCTCACATGGAATGGAATGCCACCATAAGCAGAGTAAAACACTGAAGCAGTAAGAACATCAAATAATATTTAAATACCAAGTTAAGACATAATAATTTTTTAAATAAGCATTAAAGTTTTTGGTTGGGAGATCATTAGTTACGGACACACCACCATGCACGTGGAATGGAGTCCGATCTCGGCCCGTTTTGCCAGGCCGTCCAATATAAGCCTGTACAACACACCCTTCCTTGGTGACCTAACCATACTCCCAAAAATAATTCTATATAAAATAAATATGTTCATCTCAAAGCCTTTGGTAAAATCTTTCATTTCATTAGCACTCTTGGCCATACATGATAATATTCGTTCTTAGCACGATGGATGCATTTCATATTTCACACTTTCATTCCTTTACCTGTTTTGGATCATCATCAATAGTAAAGACTTTTAAGACATTGGAAAATTCATATCTTCAATTCATAATTTCATAAAAGCTCAGAACACATTGGAAATAATTACAAAAGGACAACATTGTGATTTCAATGGACTCATGGATTGAGTTCATAAGCGGTTGATAAACCAATCATTCTTGAATTATTTTCCAACGAAGCATGATATAATGTGAGTACTGAGACATGACTTGGGAAAATAGGCATTTGATACATCAATTGTTTGTGGCAATTCAATATAATAAGGATAGGAACTGGACAAACCATACTTGGAATTCATAAGGAGATCATGGAATCCAATTCTACGGAGGGGGTTAGCCAACTTACCTAAAGTTCGCCCCTTAATAATACTATAATGGTCCACCACACTAAACAACTTCAATATACAACAATGCAACACAATTTTGCCAATATTAGTAAGGATGTTTTACATTTTGCTCACTTAGGCATTATGCCAAGCATCCAGTATGCACATTTCTCTACCACCTTTATCAATGATATTTCTTCATCCAATACCCACTCTTTGTCCCACCAATTAATACTACAACCAACCTTATATTGTTTAGAACCTCCCACAACATATTCATGTTTTACAATTCACTCCTAACAAACAAATTCATCAAACAAATCACCTTTCATTCTCTACAAATTCTCAAACTTTCCAATTGGTTAACTTATGGCTTCCAATCACCATCCGATAAGTTCTACCACAAATTCTTACTCACATATTTATTATTAAGCCATGCATGCAAGTCCATGGAGATGGAATTATCTTTTGGGAATAAATCTTGCAAAGTCCTCACTTGAGCTCTTGGGAAGATTTCTTGAAAATTTAGTGATTTAATGGTGGATTGAGTTTTTTTCAGTGTGGAATTGATGGAGTAAAACACCAAACTAGTGGGGATTACTCACCTTGATGATAGGAGAAGTTGAGGGTCTTGAGTGAGGGGAGAAGAGCTCCAAAAATGCGTTAACTGGAATGGGGTAAAAAAGACCACTAAAATGAACTTTTTAAAGTCTGGTTGGGCGCCAAGGGACGGGCTAGGCGCTGGCCTGGGCGCTCCTCCAAAAATGGCTCCTGGTTTGGGTGCCACAAGAGGCATCACGTGCTGGCTTGGGTGCTGGATTTTTCTGCTAGACAACCTTCAATAAATTATCATATCGTCTTGTAGGAGTGTCCAAATGATGCACGGTTTGAAGTGTTAGAATCTTGACTCAAGAGGTTTCATTTGATATTTCGATCACCCCATAACTACTTGTACTTTGGTTGTTGTTCTCGTTTGTAATTGGGCGATATGTAATCTTATTATAAACTTTAGTCTGTCACCTAGCTTCTGAATTATCTTGGTCCCAGGGATTTCATTAGATCCTAAAACACATCAAATACACCTCTAACACTTATTATCATGAAAAATCTAAGTTGTTCTATTCCATAGTCTCTTGTGGGAGGCCAAACAGTAGTTAAGGAACTCGTAAGCACGCTTTAGAGCCTTAAATCATTACGAAATTTTACGGGGCCTTACATCATTCCTTGCTTAGGAACATTCATCCTCTAATGAGGGTCCTCTATTTTTTGGCCTATCCACCTGTTAGAGAGCCGCAAAAACCAACAACACATCCATAACAGAACGACGTATCATAAATATGAAAACAACACCAACCATAATATTATAGGCATCAGATTACCAGAAAAGGGACATCTTAGCATAAACTGTACAAGTTTTAACAAAACTCAGAAAAGTAACTTCTAACATTCCTTTAAACACAATCACTTGGTTATACAAATAAGTGGGGGTATTTTTTCTTCATGTCTTCCTCGGCCTCCCAGTTGGCCTCTTCAACTTGTTGGTTTTGCCATAGCACTTTGACGGAGGCAATCTCTTTATTCCTCAACTTTCGAACTTGTCTATCAAGGATGGAAACCTGAATCTCCTCATAAGTCAACTCTTCACTAACTTTAACAACCTCCACCAGGACGATGAGCGACTGATATCCAACCACCTTCTTTAAAATAGACACATGAAATACCAGGTGCACTAAGGACATCTCTAGAGGTAACTCAAGCCTATAAGCCACTTGACCAACGCTCTGCAAGATTCTGCACGGTCCAATATACCTTGGACTCAATTTCCCTTTCTTCCCAAATTGTATTATGCCCTTCATGGGAGAAACTTTAAAGAATACCCAATCATCCTCTTTGAACTCCAAATCTCTGCGACACACATCCTAATAGGACTTCTGGCGACTCTGAGAGTATTCAATTGCTCCTTAATGAGCTTGACCTTCTCCATAGCCCGATGCACGAGGTATGGCCTTATCATTTCTGCTTCTCCAATCTCAAACCAACCAATGGAAGATCTACATCGCCTACCATATAGAGATTCAAACAGTGCCATTTAAAGGCTAACATGATAGCTGAAGGATGCAACATATCCTCAAGGGTTTGTATAGTCTGCTCTGCCTGCCTATCGGTCTATGGATGTAAAGCGGTAGTAAGATTCACTTGAGTACCTAACCTTGCAGAAATTTCTACCAAAAGTTATCAATGAACTGCACTCGTCGATCTGAGATGATGGAAACTGGAGTGCCATGCAATCTGACTATTTCCTTGATATACACCTGAGCATAGTGTTCTGCTGTGTCGGTAGCCTTAACAAGCAAGTGTGCTAATTTTGTGAGTCGATCCAAAATCACCCAAATCGTGTCAGACTTGCGAGGTGTGCGAGGTAGACCTACCACAATGTCCATATTTATCATCTCCCATTTCCACATTGGAATATCTATATTTTGTTCCAAGCCACCGGGCCTTTGGTGCTCGGCCGTCACTTGTCGGCAATCTGGGCATCTCGCCAAAAAGTTCGCTACATCCCTCTTCATGTCATTCCAACAATAGACTTCCTTAAGATCATGGTACATTTTCGTAGAGACTGGGTGCATGGAATACTTGGTACAATGAGCCTCGGCCATGATTTTCTCTCGGAGGCCATCTACATTCGAAACACACAATTGCCTTTGGTACCTTAGTGTACCATCATTCATGAGAAGAGAAAAAGCCGTGGTTTTGTGTTTATGAATTCCCTCCTTCAATTGCACCATAAATGGATCATCATATTGTTTCTCCTTAACTTCAACCATCAGTGATGAGTTCGCTCTATGTTGCACAATTACCCTACCTTCACTAGAGTCTGTGAGCCCGACTCCCAAACTAGCCAACCGGTGAACTAACTTGGCTATCGGCCTTTTGTATTCCTCCAAATGCACCAGACTACCCATAGATTTACGGCTAAGAGCATCCGAAAAAATATTAGCTTTGCTCGGATAATAGAGAATGTCGATGTCGTAGTCCTTGAGTACTCAAGCCATCTTCTTTGCCTTAAAATTAACTCGTTTTGCTTAAAGATATATTGAAGAATCTTATGGTCCGCGAATATGTCTACATGGACCCCATACAAATAATGATGCCAAATCTTCAACGCGACAACCACCGCCGCAAGCTCTATGTCATGTGTTGGATAATTCTTCTCATGGTTCTTGAGTTTCCTAGAAGCATAAGCGATCACCTTTCCATGTTTCCTTAACACACACCCAAGTCCAACCCTTGAAGCACCACAATATACAACAAACACATCCGTACCTTCTGGTAAAACCAACACCGGTGTCGTGGTCATCCTTGACTTCAACTCTTGAAATCTCCTTTCACAAGCACCTGAACACAAGAATTTAGCTGCCTATTGTGTTAACTTAGTCAATGGAGAGGCAAGAGAAGAAAATCCATGCGCAAACTTTTTGTAATACCCCGCTAAGCCTAAGAAACTACGAATCTCTAACAGTGTTGTGGGGTGAGGACAATTCTTCACAGCTGCAATCTTTTGGGGATCAACCTTGATTCCCTCACTAGAGACAGCATGACCTAAGAAAGTGAAAGACTTGAGCCAAAATCACATTACGGAAACTTCGAATACAACTTGTGTTGATATAGAGTTTGCAAAATCGCCCTAAGATGATCGACATGCTCCTCTCGACTTCGTGAATACACAAGAATGTCGTCAATGAACCATCCTTCTTCTTGACAAAGAGAACCAGTGCGCCCTAAGGTGACACATTCGGTCAGATAAAACCCTTCTCTAGTCCTTCAACTTCTCCTTCAGTTCCTGTAATTCTACTGGAGCCATTCTATATGGTGGAATTGATATAAGCTGTGTGCCTGGCAATACATCTATCCCAAAGAAAATCTCCTTGTCGGGTGGGATTATAGGATGCTTATCAAGAAAGACCTCCAAAAATTCTTTCACAATTTGCACGGACTCAAGCATCGGTGCTTGAGCATCAGTGTCCGTGAATCAGACCAGATGGTAGATACATCCCTTGCTGATCATCTTCACACCCTTAAGGTAACCTTTGGAAAAACATCATCCCCCTTCCACTCAATGGCTGGCTCACCAGGAAATTCAAACATAACGGTTCTGGTTAAGCAATCAAGCTTGGCAAAACATGAATAAAGCTAGTCCATCCCCATTATCAAAACAAAATCCACCATCCCCAATTCGATGTGATCGGCTTTGCTGTCTCGACCATGCATCATGAAAATACAATCCCTAAAAACCCGCATGGTCACAATAGACTCACCAACTTGAGTAGATAGAAAGAACGGCTCTCGAACTTGATCCAGTTCTATACCAAATTCCATAGCAACATAAGGAGTGACATCATGTGATAATACATTCAGTATACCTGTGATGACATCTGGAGAAGCCCTGAAACTCTGGCGGCCCCTCATAGCATAGAATGCACCACCTCTAGCCGCACCATGCCCTACAGGTGCCGGATTACCTCGAGCCAGAGGTAATGCTGGCGAAGTAGTACCTACTGAAGTGGCCGACTGCACAATACCTCTACCAGCATTCTGACGGGATAAAGGGTAATATCTATGAATATGGCCCTAAGAACACACTCGTAGCATGTGGGAAGGTTCATGCGGCATACTCCCGAGTGTATCTTCCCAATTCTAGGGGATAGGTCCTCTACTGTGGCTGGAATCTCCCGTCTGACTGAACCTACTGGTAAGACCCCCTGTTGCCCTGACTAGGCCTGGAATGACTCCATTGTTGCTGACCAGGCCCTGATGGTAGTGCACTGGATAAAGGCTGAGAAAAAGACTACGACGGTCCAGATGACCCTCCCCTGAACATGTCCTTTCCACCACTTACAGAACCACTAAAGTTGCCTGCGGTTCGGGCATTCTTATTACCATCTCGCTCCATTCTGCTATTTAGTTTTCGGCTCTCTGTGGCTTGACAAAATGCCACCATCTTCTCATAGTTCATATGAGAATTTAAGATGGCTATAGCGACTTTATTGATAACCAAAAGGGCTAAGGGCTTGCACAAACCGGCGCATCCTAGCCTCCCTATTGGCAACATGTAAATAGCCTACTCGAAAAGATCCATAAATTTCAAATGTTAGTCCCACACACTCACTATCTTCCATCAAGGTCTCAAATTCGGCAGCACGAGCTGCCCTAATCATGCCCGGGAAGAAATGATCCATAAAAGCATCCGCAATCTCGTTCACTTTTGCGGACGGCTATCCTCCTCACGAGACTCCTCCCACAATTCAAATAATGAATACGCCACTTCTTTCAGGCGATAGGAGGCCAATTCCACGACTTCTGTCTCAGCAGCATGCATCACATGTAGAGTCTTGTGCATCTCATCAACAAATTTCTGCAAGTCATCCTCGGGCTTACCACCCGTGAACACTGGAGGATCCAATTGAAGGAATCTGTTCACCCTAGAACTAGCTGAATCCCCTTGGTGGCTAGACGAAGTAGATGCAACATTCAATCTCTAGCCGTGGGAAGTTGCTGAATGAAATAACAATTAGATGGCTCCCTTGAGGTCCCCATCAGAAACACTAGGATCGGAAGTTGAGGCTATACATGGAGCTGGAATATTTGTTGGAGGAGGAATTTGTACATTCTCAGCAGGTGTAATACAAACATGAGGTGTTGTAGTTGGGGGAATGTCTTCACCTCGTGGGTGCTCACCTGCAACATCTGGTATTGTATTATCTGCCACTCTTGGGGAAACATAGGCTCTTTGTCCACTCCTCGCCTTTTTTTTAGGCTCCATGTACTGAAAACAATTAGACCAACGCACGAGTTAAAATGGGAAAGTCTTGTAATCAAGCTCTATCGCACGATCTAGAATATCAAAGAAGGGTGACATTCCCAAATGCCGAAGTAGCCTCCTAATAATAGATGTGGTTGACTTCACACCGATAAAAAGGACTCTACTAGACACGGCTCGAAGACATCCTAGTACATTTTATAACCTTAGGTTCTGATCCCAAGCTTGTCACACCTAGACCTTGGGTAGCTGGATCGGTGCTCAACCGAGTTACCCTAGTCGAGAAAGCCTACTTAGTTCCTACTATCCAACCTTGCCCATGAGTAATTTATGAACAAAGGACTAGAGATAGACAATGAGAGGATAAAATGTACAACACCAATTATCATTACTTATAGGAGCTTCATTTACGATTACCAAAACATTATGGTATCAGAGCCAGCCCATCCTTTCGGAGGGAGGAACAGTTTACTAAATATGTCAGAGTCGTTTCCATCTTCGTCTTCCTTAGTAAAATGAATATGTCCCCTACCCTGTATAAAACCCTTTCCAAAAAATATGACTACCTCTATGAAGTCGATATATTACCAGACGAACAAAAAGTGTCTTCCACCGAACTACCCCTTATAAATCCCTACTCAGCCTTTGCCAAAAAATCCTTTGCACCATGGACCCAAATACGTTCCCTTGTCCAACATAGACCAAAAGGAGTTAAAGAATACGTTGCGGCGTCAAAACTTGACCAGCATCCCATCCTCGCCACCAGAGAAGAACAATTTATCACCCTTCAAATTCCAAACGATTTCCCCAGGCAATGGAGAGAGCATGGGTTTACCCTGATCCATTTTGGTGCAATCCGAATTGCCTTAACCTATCACGGAAGAAAAGGTCAGCCGGTGGTAGCTCGCCTTTCTCTTCTCGATACCAGATATTTGGAGTACCAACATGCAAACTTAGGTACTGCCGAAGTCACCTTGAATGCCGGGACTGTTTTCATAACAATCTTTCCAAACTTTAATATGTCCCTCTATGATCCTTAC
>MCJB01025833.1:9964-59664 GCA_002018475.1 Nicotiana obtusifolia
CCCCCAGAGAACCTTTATTCTCTCAAAAATGAGACGCCACTGCCGCCCAACTCCGTCTCCCTAGGCAGCCACAGTCATGGCCGGAGTTCATCACCGGCTGACCGTCCAACTACCACCTCGATCACCCTTCTCTTCTCTCTCCCCTATACGTCGCTGCTACTGATTTTTCACCAGTCACCACCGGATTTGACCACCAGCTGGCGACTGGTCCCACCACCATTGATGCCGACTGGTCACACAATCCTATTTTTTCTTTCTTTAGGCTCATCTCTCAAAACTTCTATGAGTGAGCTTAAATCTATTTAAGATCTGGCTGGTTTTGTATTCTCCAGTGACCTTATAATTTCCCCTAACACCACGAACTCCGGCAAAGCTCCTCTTTTTCTATTTTATCACCATCTTTTATGATGGCTGCTCGTTTGGTGTAGTATTATTACTGCTGTTGTGACTGATTTTGTCCGTCCCAATGGTTTAATTGTTCTACTGATATTTGGATTGTTTGGGCTTCTCTTTAGCTCCGCGTTCGGTTTTGTGGAAATTCTCCGGTGAACCTTTTAGAGCTACTTCTTCTTTGTCGTTATGCTCGATATTCGGCGGCCTATGCATATTCCCGGCGGCCTATGATATTTTGTGATTGTAGTTACATTGACCTCGTGAGCCTATGCTTGTGGCTAGTCGGAATCGGTAGATACCATGGTATGCTTGCCTTAAGCGAATGATATACCAGGGCTGATGAGAATTTTTTTTTTTTGAGGCGTTGTGATGATTTTTGACTGATAAAGGACAAGATACTACACCATCCCTCAGATCCGGAACAAAAATATATTTATGAGGCAATGACGAAAGCCAAAGAAAAACAAAAGACGATAATATGAATATCCGTACTTCAGGTGGCAACACGGTCGGCCATCGGAGTACCTACCAAGTCGGTGTTCACGTTCTAATGTCTTATTGCTATACGACATACGCCATCCGAGCCTCCAAAAATATTCTTTTAAATCATTTTCAAAAGAGTATTGTCATATATTATTTTTAAAACTATTTTCCAAAAATATTTTCCCAAAAACCTTTTCTTTCAAGCAATCTTTCAAGAAACAAAAACATTTTCAAATCATTTTCAAATCCTAGAGTAGTTCTGCTCTAGTTTTGCATATCTTCTTTTTGACCTTTAGTTGTAGATTATAGTTCCCTTTAGTGCTTTTATTTTATTTCTTCACTTGATGTTTTGACCTTTAGTTGTAGATTATAGTTCCTGTTAGTTCCTTTATTTTATTTCTTCAACTGTTTTGCGACCTTTATTGGTAGATTATATTTTGGTTCCCTTTAGTGCTTGCGTAGTTACTCCTAGATTATAGTGGCTTTGATGAACGATGGTAGGGTAAGGTCTTATCCACGAGGGTGTCATCACGGGGGAGGGGGTAAGGGGGGTAAGAGGGCTAAGGGAGTTACTAAGCTGAGAGTGGGGTCTTGGAACATACGAACTTTGACTGGTAAATCTGTAGAGTTAGCGAAGATTCTCGAGAAGAGGAAGATTAATATAGCTTGGGAAGGTTTAAACTATGGTATTCTGGAGGGTGGGGGGCAGGAATGAGGTAGGTATCTTGGTTGATAAGGACCTCCATGAACTAGTTGTGGAGGTTAGGAGGGTGAATAACAGGCTGATGACTATTAACCTAGTTGTTGGAGGTTTTACTTTGAACATAATCACTGTGTATGCACCCCAAGCATGCTTGGGTGAGGAAGTCAAGAGGCATTTCTGGCAGGATTTGGATGAGATGGTGCGTGGTATCCTGCATACCGAGAAGCTTTTCATAGGAGGATATTTCAATGGCCACATTGGAGTGACGTGGGGGGTATGATAATGTGCATGGTGGCTTTGGTTTTGGATATAGAAACGGAGGAGGAACGTCTCTGCTGGACTTTGCTAGAGCATTTGATTTGGTGATAGCAAACTCGAGTTTCCTGAAGAAGAGGTAGCACTTGGTCACCTTCCGTAGTTCGGTGGCCAAGATTTAAATTGATTATTTACTCCGTAGGAAGTCCTATAGTAGTCTTTGCATGGATTGCATGGTCATCCCGAGTGAGAACCTCTCGATCCTTCATAGGCCCCTAGTCATGGACCTTGAGATCACGAGGAAGAGGAGGAAAAGGGTGATGTATAGCCAACATAGGATCAAGTGGGGAGCCTTGACGGAAGCTAAAGCACAGGAGTTGGGGTCAAGCTGCTGACTATGGGGGCTTGGAGGAGTAGTGGGGACGCAAGCGCTATGTGGACCACGTCTGCATAGTGCATTAGAGAAGCCGCGAGAGAGGTATTAGGGGTCTCAAAGGGTTACTCTGGTGGTTACAAGGGAGACTGGTGGTTGAATGGAGAGGTACAAGGAAAAGTGGAAATCAAGAAAACGGCGTATCTGAGGCTAGTAGAAAGTGTAGACGAGGAGGAGAGGAGGGCGAATAGGGAGCAATATAAGTTGGCTAAGAAAGAGGAAAAGCTAGCAGTTACAGCGGCCAAGACTGCAACTTTTAGTCATTTGTATGAGGAACTCGAGGGCCGATGTGGGTATAAGTAGTTGTTCAGGTTAGCCAAGGTACGAGAAAGGAAGGCTCGTGACTTGGACAAAGTGAAGGGCATCAAGGACGAAGAAGGTAGAGTTTTGCTGGATGAGGGGATGATCCGTCGGAGATGGCAGACCTACTTCCATATTCTCTTGAATGAGGAGGGGGACAGGAACATTGTACTGGGTGATTTGGAACTCTCTGGGAGTCGTTTTGACTTTGGGTATTGCAGGCAGATTAGATTTGATGAAGAGGAGGGGGCTATGCATAAGATGAGCAGGGGCAAAACGACTGGGCCGGATGAAATCCCAGTGGAGTGTTGGAAGAGTGCAGGCAAGGTAGGCTCCGAGTGGCTCACTGGTTTATTTAGTGTCTTTTAGAACAAAGAAGATGGCCGAAGAGTGGAGTTGGAGCACGATGGTTCCTATATTCAAGAATAAGGGTGATATCCGAAATTGCAATAATTATCCGGGTATCAAGCTGCTTAGCCATACTATGAAAGTATGGGAGAGAGTGGTAGAGCTAAGGGTTTGGAGGAGTGTGTCTATTTTTGAGAACCAATTCGGGTTTATGTTGGGGCATTCGACAACAGAAGCCATCCACCTTGTTAGGAGATTGACGGAGCAGTATAGGGAGAGGAAGAAAGACTTGCATATAGTGCTCATCGACTTAGAAAAGGCGTATGATAAAGTTCCAAGGGAGGTTTTGCGGAGATGTTTGGAGGCTAGAGGTGTACCGGTTGCTTATGTTAGGGTGATTAAGGACATGTATGATGGAGCAAAGACTTGAATGAGGATGGTAGGTGGGGACTCTGACCATTTTCCGGTTATGATGGGGTTGCATAAGGGTCGGCACTCAGCCCTTTTTTGTTTGCCCTGGTGATGGACATACTAACGCGCTGCGTCCAAGGGGAGGTGCCGTGGTGGATGCTATTTGCAGATGATATTGTATTGATTAATGAGACGCGAGGTAGTGTGAACGCACAGTTAGAGGAATGGAGGCAGACCCTGAAGTCTAAAGGTTTCAAGTTGAGCAGGACCAAGACAGAATACTTGGAGTGTAATTTTAGTGGTGAGACTCAAGGAGGGGAAGGGGAGGTGAGGATGGACTCGCAGGTCAACCTTAGGAGAGGAAGTTTTAAGTACCTTAGGTCTATTATTCAAGGGGATGGGAGATTGATGAAGATGTCACACATCGTATTGGGGCGGGATGGATGAAATGGAGACTCGCTTCCGGTGTTTTGTGTGACAAGAAGGTGCCACTGAAACTTAAAGGTAAGTTCTACAGAGTGATGGTCAGACTGACGATGTTGTATGGGGCTAAGTATTGGCTAGTCGAGATCGCTCATGTCCAGAAGATGAAGGTAGAAAAGATGAGGATATTGAGATGGATGTGTGGGCACACCAGGTTAGATGATTAGAAATGAGATTATTCACGACAAAGTAGATATGGCCCCTATTAAGGACAAGATGCGGGAAGCACGGCGTATGTGGTTTGGTCTTTTGAGGAGGAGGAGCAAAGACGTCCCGGTGAGAAGGTGTGAGAGGTTGACATTGGAGGGCCTACGGGGAGGTAGAGGTAGGACAAAGAAGAGGTGGGGAGAGGTGATTAGGCAAGATATGGCGCAACTTTTTAGCTGACCGAGGACATGACCTTGAGAGAAAGGTATGAAGGTCAAGGATTAGGATAGTAGAGTAGGTAGTCTAGAGTGTTCATAACAGTAGTATTGGCATGTAGTCTCACTTTTTGTTGGTAGTAGGTTTTTATGAGTAACCGTTATTTTCTTTCATTGTTGATCACCTTACTATCTTGTTGTTTTTATTCTGCTTTTATATGGCTTTTGGTGTTGTCCCTTTTTGTCTATATTTTCATTAATGTGGTGCTTATGCTTTCCTGAGCCGAGGGTCTATTGAAAACAGCCTCTCTATCCTTACAAGGTAGGGGTAAGGTCTACGTACACACTACCCTCCCCAGACCCCACAGTGTGGGATAATACTGGGTATGTTGTTGTTGTTTCAAGAACAATTTTCCAAGAAAAATTTTAAAAACAAAAAGCATGTCAAAAACATGTCACTTTATTAGTTTGTCTTTCACATTACATTATTTTGCTAACAATTTCGTTTCTCTTATCTTGCTAGGTACTTTATCTGAAACGCTTTGGAAAGATGACGTTTGGAGACGAAGACAAACCCTGTCAAATTTCCCGCTTTGTACTTTCCGTTCTTATATATACCTAAAACGTAAAGTATAGTAAAGTAGTAGATAGATGTGTTTGCTTGCTTGCTTTAATGTTATCTATTTGCTAACCACTTAGGACATTCCATCTAGTTAATAATCTGTAATCCATAATATTGTATGTTACGCGAGTTCATAAAAGTTGTGCATGTATGTTAGGTTGTAGAATACATTCATAATGTGATTGATATACATCCAACTAGTTTAATCAGACATACATAAAAATGAAACTTGTCATCTTTCAAAAAATAAAATAAATAATTTTGTCTTTGTCTTACAATTGTATGAGCATCTTTTTGAATCACGTTATATGTAAATTGTTCTTTAATTGACAAAACTTAAGTAGGAAATTATAGTCGGACTACCGTACTATTCTTTGAGAAACTTAGGCCTTATAGTCATTCGGGTTTGGCTTATATAATTTGTATTCCAAGACCATGACTCTAAAAATTAGTCTTTAAATACTCATTGGATAATAATTCATTGCTAACACAAATAGTTTCTTGTATTGACATAATAATTTGCTATGTTATAAATGTTTTGACACACCTTTTTTTATACCACATTCATTCTTTATTTATCAAATTAATTCTTTTACTCTATTTGTTATATGCTAAGGTGTTTCAAAGATTATTCTTTTCTACTTTTGTCAATCATTTAAAGTAAATTTTTTTTATAGTTTAGATTCTCACGTAAATGATTAATTTTTGTACATCAATCAAATTCTTCAAAGTGTATTCTTTAATTAATATTCCTTTAGTCAATTTGTAAATACTCTATTTATCACCACATATTATCTTATACTCTCATCCCTCTTTCAAAGTGTATTCTTCAATTAATATCCCTTTAGTCAATTTGTAAATACTCTACTTATCACCACATATTATCTTATACTCTCGTCCCTTAAGAAATCTCCTATACTTGTTCATTCATCATAAACAAACTTTTTTCATACTCTACTCATTAAATTAAAGGCGCAAGACATAGAGTTTGAATCATTTGACCTTGTCTTTCTATTCTCTATCATTCTTTATTATATTTTGTACTTTATTCTAATACATATATCAATCACTTTTTCACTCGCTTAACCTATTCTTCAAAAATACCAAATTCTTCTCTTTGTGTCTTGTACCCCGATTTTCAAATGTAAATTATTTAATACACTTTATTCATTTAGTTTTTACTACATGTGCATATAAACGTAAATATTTTATTATTTGCTTGCCAAGATTAGTTGTCCTTTATTTAATTTACTTTCTTAATTTTCTTGTAAATGTTAAACCAACTATTCCTTATCCTATTTATCACACAAAACTACTCAAAGGTGATTCTTTTCCACTTATGGCCAGTCACTTCAAAGTAAGTTTTCTTTTTCTTTTAGCCCATCACTCAAAAATAGTTTATCTCTGGACATAAATTAAATTCTTTCAAGTGCATTCTTTAACTACAATTCATCTAGTTAATTTACAAAAAATACTTCACTTGTTACTACATATTTGCTTTGGATTTTATCAATTAATTAAAATATAATTCTCATATACTTCATTCCCCTTTTGTAGATAATTTATCATGCATAGACGTTTATCTTTCACCATGTGACATTCTTGTTCAATCACTCTTCATTCAAGCTACTCTACCGTTCTTTGTATATATCAAATCAATCATTCCTTTGAACCTTCCCTCATTTATTTGATTGAGTCTACAGGAACTACATTTTGTTGATTTTGAGGGATGCCCAACACCTTCCCCTCGAGATAACTTGAACCCTTACTCAGAATCTCAACGGTTTCGTGGACCATAGTCGAAGCGTACATTATATAGTGTAATATAGGTGTCCTAGTGTACCTTAAACATTAGGTGACGACTCTTAATTTAAGCTAATCTTGTAGAGTACTATAAGTTGTACATTATTTTGACTTGTGCAAAATAGGATACAACCGGCAGTATCTGTAATTTAATTTTTGGAAGCATTTAATTTTTATGGTTTTGTTATGTGTAAATGTATCCAGAAAGACTTATGGCGGTTTAGACCATGACTTGAGGTTTGTGTTTTCTATGGCTATGGGAATTTGGCTGCGTGTTGCAATTTTTCTTCTGAAATGAGTTAAGTGAAGGGTTCTAGTCGATGGAGTTTTTGTTCCACTGGTGGTTCGGTATTTATGATGGGATTCTTGCACTCTCGCATAAGAGCATGATGGATGCAGTGAGCGGTATGGAATTGGAATTGAAGGATCAAGCTTGTGGTTCAGTTTTGACAAGGATGTCACGAGCTTGGAGGAGGGAGGGGGGTGGGAAGATTTCAAATGTTTAGAGTATGCTGGCGCTATTTTAGCATCGCCTGAGAATGGTGTTCTGTGGAAGAGGCATTGTGTGTTGATTTGCGGATTCTTGAGTTGCATTACAGAAAAAGTACGTTTGGTAGCCATGGATGTGTAGATTTTGCTACCTGGTGCGGAAGGTTGTGGGATTATCTCCCACAGGATGATTGTGTAAGTGTTACATGTCAGTCATTTAAGTTGTAGAGATTGAAATAAGGTATGATGATTTTGGTATTGATGCTGATTGGGGAGTTTATGTTTGAGATACGCTTATTCCTTTGGTTGCGGGCTGTGGAAGTTTGTTCCGGATTGATGGTTGATCGTATGTGTCACAGATAGGGTCATTGTGGATCTTTTGAAGGTTATTGACCTATTTTGGGATGATCGGAATCGGCCTTGAGGTCCGTTGGTAGACCTAATGTGAGTATATATTTCACACCATATCTGATATGCTTATTCAGCATATCATTGCTTATGGGTGAGTCTTCAGGCATAGCAGATGTTATTCCTGTCGTCTTCCATTTCATGTGTTACTCTTTTACGCCATGTGGGTTGTGAGGCGGCTTGATTATTCACACACGTGTTATGATCCGGTGTAGCTTGTGGTGTTATATGAGCAACATAGCTTTTGAGATGCTGATCTATTTATTGCACCTTAGTCTGGCTTAGGCCCGTGTAGTGCATGACGCTATCCGTATCCCTAGTGTTATGTTTATACACTTGGCATACTTGTGGTTATTATACGCGTGTTTAGTGGGTATGAGCATATTGGCTTGATGCGTATTACCTTACTGATTGTTATGTGAGGATCGGCTGGCACGCCGCCACCGGTATGATGTTTGGATGGGGTTGCGGGCCGCAACAATATCATGTGTGGATCATATTGCACGCCACACCAGTATCATGTGTGGATCGGGTTGTACGCTGCAACAATTAGATGTTAGGTACTGCTCCTTGTACTTATTTTGTGTGTTTTGCTTCTCTTCTGAGATAGGTTCATAGCATTCTTTTAGTTGTTTTATTCATTACGCGGCTGGATAGTTCTGTACTCGGGTTCTCTTTTCCTTATTGATCATATTCGAGTTATGGCTTGTTGACGCATTGATGATGTCATATGAGATTTTAGATGGTTTGATGTGGCTTGTCGATTGAGTAGCTTGTACTGGGTAAGACGAGGTTGTTGGGCTTGGAATCAGTGTGATCAAATTGGTATAATATATGTTGGAGGGAAAATGTCACTAATCAGTTCGGAAAGCGGCAATGGTTCTTGTTGAGTGGAGGAACTCAATGAGTTATTGTTTTGATGGGTGGTTATAGAATTCTACACATCTCTTTCATCGTTGCAGTATTGCAAGGGTTAGAACAGGGCTTGTATGTGTCATGAGGTATACGGAGATCAGTTTTGCAAATTTGTAGCTACTGTTGTCGGAGGATGTTACTACGAGCATATGAACTATGCGGTGCGTCGTGTGGCTACGACTTGGGTGTATATGTACGGTACAACTTGTGGGGATCGATACAGTGTACGTATGCTAGAATTGGACCTTGGGGAGAATTCCGAATGTTGGAATTTGGTTCTAAGGCTGGCGGGCTAAGGTAGCGGGAAGGATCTTCAGTCTGGATGGGCTAATATGCTCATATGGATTGTGGTGGCACGGGTAGGTGCGTGAGGCATTATACAGTGATTATTGGCAACTTTGGAATGGTACTTGGCACGTTTGAGGACGAACGTATGTTTAAGTGGGGGAGAATGTAACGACCTGACCGGTCGTTTTGAGCTCTAGCACGTCGTTCGTCAGTTTGAGGCCTCGAGTAGCTTCACTTTATGTATTATGACTTGCACGTGTGGTTGGTTTTGATTTTCGAGGAGTTCGAAGTTGATTTGGAAGAATAATTCTCAATTCGGAAGCCTTAAGTTGGAAAAGTTGATTAAGGTTTGACTTTTGAGTAAACAATCTCGAAATCAGGATTTTAAGGTTCCTATAGGTTCGTAAGGTGATTTCAGACTTGGGCGTATATCCGGGTTGAGTATCGGATGGTACGAGAGCGATTCAACACTTATTGTTGAAAATTTGCATTTTTGAAGGTTTGGACTTTACTAAGTTTGACTTAGATTGGAATTTATTGTTATCGACTCTGGGCGGTGTTCTGGGACTTTGGATAGGATCATCTTATTGATTAAGACTTGTGCATGAAGTTTGGTCGTGATCTGATATGTCTAGGTGTGATACGGACGCGTTCAGCAAAGTTTGAAGGTTTGAAAGTTAAAAGAACGATTTTAATCATCAATTCGTCATTTTGATGTTATTCTTGGAGTTTTGAGCCTTTGGATAAGTTTGGATAAGGTTTTAGGACTCGTTGTATTATTGGACGGGGTCCCGGGGGCCTTGGGTGTGTTTGGGGTGGTTTGGACTGTATCGCGCTTTGATGTTTCAATGCTGTTTCTTTTGGCATAAAGGGTATCATATTGCGCAAACGACCTTTGATTTATGATTCGATTGAGCCATTATATCTGTATTGTAATTATGGAACCACAGCAAAAAGAATCGTCGAATTCCGAGGTCGTATCCTGAGTTTGCTAATCGCATATCTTATTTTGTTATTACTTGTCACCAGTACTTCCTTAGCTTGCTATCAGTACTGTTTTCATATTCTCTATTGCTATCAAACCTCGGGTTTAGTTTCTCTAAATAGATTGTCTTACTATTACTTGCTATAGGTACTTATTTCATATTCTTTATTGTTATCTTCAATTTATTTTCCTAATATATTGTCTTGCTATGAATTGCTATTAGCACTTCTTCCATATTCTTTAGCCGAGGGTCTATCGAAAATAGTCTCTCTGCCCTCCCAGGGTAGGGGTAAAGTTGCGTATATCCTACCCTTCCCAGACCCCATTTGTGGAATTTCACTGGACTGCTATTGTTGTTGTTGTTGAATTTCGAGGTCATGTGTGAGAGTTATGCACATTTCCGTCTCGGAAAAGATTGCTGGTTTCTGGTGCGAACTTTGTTCTTGGCGCACGCGAAAAAGAAATTTGGGTTGACCTGTCAACGTGAAAAATTTCTCTTCGCGAACGCGATAGTTTCCAGCGAAGGCGTAGAACAAAAATTACCAGGGTAGTGTTTTAAATGGGCAAACAGAGTATTTTAGTATTTTGAGCATATCTTGAGTTCTAGAGCTCCGTTTGAGGTGATTTTTGCTGTGTTGTTATCTTCTCAACAAAGAGGTAAATATATAGCTTTTATTTTGATATTTTTCCATGATTATTTCCATTGGTTAACAGTTTTATCTGTGTTTGGATTGTAAATTTTAGGGTTTTGAGTCCCGAAGTTTAAAAATGATAAATCCTTGATTTGAGTGTCAATTCATGGACAAAATTAGATAATTTCTAGATATAGAATATATAATTTATCGACAATATTTATTTTTGATAATTTTGAAATCCAGTGTTACACCCCATATTTTCGTATATAAAAGTACATCGTACATCAGTTGATGTATGCTCGAAAATTAGATCATCTTTGAAAGTACGTTAAGTAAGTTAATCATGTTACCTTGGAGGTTACAAATATTTAAGATCATAGATTTAAAGTACCAAGAGGGTTGGAAAGTTTAAAGCTAAAAGAATCGAAAAAAATATTTCGTTGAAAGTCGGCAAGTTGGAAATGTTATAACCCGTACTTTCGAGGTGATACTAGGATGCATAACATGATAAGGAGGTGATGTTATGAGGTATTTTAGTCGTATTATAGTCGTGTATTAAGTTTTGAAGTCAAATAAGTTACGAAACGAAAGTCGGCAATCGTTGACACAAGTTACGTTCATAATTTTATTTAAATTTAGGTCTAATGTTACTGAGCTTTTATCTCAATGTACTTGGAATTATGGGGTGATCCACCCACCAAATTGAAGAGCTATAAGTCTAGTTTCGAATGCATTAAATCATTCATTGATACGACATCATAGTGGAGAGATATTCGCATTTTTGATAGACTGCACAAGCAGCTCACATTGGGACCCACAAGGTCGGTTGAGGATTATCTTGATATATAAAATTGTAGCCTTTGTCTATAAGCCTCATTTCGACCCAAATCAGACCTAAAAACTCTCTCTAGACCTCCTAAATACATCCTTATGGTTTTTAAGCAATTCCATCATCCGCAACTCAAAATCAAGACGCGAACACATCAATGCAATCCTTACGAGATAGGTAAGACTTTGCCATCCCCTTTTTCCTTATAACTCATTTTTTCGAAAGAGCTTCATGGCTAAGGAAGCTTGTCACCTCTGTATTTTAGTTATACAAGCATAAGTAAGGGTGTGGATCAAAGGTAACAAGGTTTTGAAGCAAGAACACAAGAGGTATGTAGGATTTTCGTTTCGTTTTCGTTTTCGGCATGATTTGGTTTAGCTATGTTCTAGTCTTTCTTCTTGATCTTTTAAGGGTTTTTCAAGGGAAATATCAGCATGTATTTTATCCTTGTATATTATTCAATTCCATATGTAAATTATGGAATAAACTAGTTTAGGTTGGAACTTCAAAACACAACAAAAATAAAAGGGCAAATCGCCAATTTGGCCTATGCCATCTGGACTTTCATTTGTTCTGTTCCTTTGATATTTTTATGTATACCTACCCCCCATATGATCCTAATAGCTTCCTTTAAGATTATATAAGCTTATTTTTCATGTGTTGATGCTTAGATTATTCCTAAATCATATTTAGACTTTCATGTCACAAGTTAGCCACTATGAGTCGATATTACATTCACAATTCCGTTTTGTCGATCGTTTGACAGTATTGTGGATAACAAATCTCCTTTAATTTGATGTTAATATCTTGGCCAGGTATCCATTCCCGTGTATATTCTATGATTGCTGTTGTTTTTGGAGATCATCCAGTTATAGGGGAAACTTTGCTAAATCTTTTGGAAATTCGAAGAGTTAGAAAATCTTGAGTTCCTTGGTTCTAAATTGATTATAGAGGGATCCTCATGAGTTAATTAACCTTAGTATCTCATGTACGTACTCAGCTTCTCCCTAAAATGGGGATAGGATCTTCCGTCTAACTTATGAACGACGAGCGTTAGATTATGTTTGTGATTCCATTTATGGTTTCTTTCACGATCTCTTGAGTCAATATGATGTTGCCACATGTGTTATGCTTCATACATGCTTAGATTGATTATGCTGGGGGATATAGCCCCATAACACCAGTGAGGCCTATTGATTATATGCTGGGGGAGATAGCCCATAACACCAGCGAGACCTATTGATTATATGTTGGGAGGAGATAGCCCATAACACCAGTTGGTCCTGTTGATTATATATTTACCTGCTTGATGGATATAGCCCATAACACCAGTCAGGCATGTTATGTATGCGTATATAGCTACAGTTTGCATTGTATGACTATACATGAGATATTTTAGTTTTACAATTACCTGATAGGGGTGGATATAGCCCATAACACTAGACATGTACCAGTTCAGATAGTTGTTCAGTTTCTGCACAATTTCAACTTAAACTTCGATTCACTTCCAGATCAGTTGCTAGTTTAGACTCTTGTTTAGCTTTTAGCTTATATTTAGATTTCCATCTTACTGTCATACTTTAGTATGCTTTACATATGCTTTCCACCCCACATACTTTGTACTTATTGTACTCATGTCCCTTCTGAGGCGTTGCGTTTCATGCTGCACGTACAGATAGATTAGCATTTGAGCCACATCTGTAGGCCATCCGGCAACTGTTAGAGTCACTCTACCTACTCCCGGAGTTACTTATCTTTTGGTATGAGTATAGTTAGCTAGTTTGGGTATGACAGGCCCCTGTACCGTCCAGTACTTGTTTAGTTCAGCACTCTTAGAAGCCTGTAGATATGCACCTGTGCAGTTAGTATATTTTTATTTGTCAGCTTGTGTTAGACTTGTCAGCTTTCTAGATTGTACAGTTCTTATCAGCTATGCTTCTGCTTGTTCAGTTTATCCATTTATATTCATGATTAGTAGATTATCAGCAACTTTAGTGATGATCGACACTTAGTGTCAGTTATCCATTGCGGCCCCACCTTGGGTTATGACAAATATGGTATCAGAGCAGTTCAGTCATAGGGTGTCTACAGGCCGTGTCTAGTAGAGTCTAGTTTATTGTGTTGAGGCTATATGGCATTATAGGATGGTTGCTTTTGTAGATTATGTGATAGAGCTATGTTATAAGAATTCACCCTTCTGATCAAACATTTTATATGTAATGATGCCACCAAAGAGACTCACAGCTACCCAGAAGGGCAAAGCCGTTGCTGGCTACGGTAGTAGCAGAGTACCCCCTGTGTTAGATGAGCAAGAGGAGTCCAGATATGAGGTTCCATCTGGAGCTTCACAGACTCCGTCAGTTCAGGGAGAGGTTTGGGGTTCTCCATATATCGCACCTCTGGCTCCTCAGCACGACGACATGAGGGAGGCTGTCAGATTGTTGACTAGCATTGCAGCTATCCAGGCCAGATGACAGCATACTGGTCCTCAAAGTGACGATGCGAGTTCTAAGATTCGTGATTTTCTCAGATTAGAGCCTCCAGTTTTCACGGGATTTAGTATAGCAAAGGATCCCGAGGATTTCCTAGACAGAGTAGCCAGAGCCCTCAGAGTTATGCATGCCACAAATAGAGAGTCAGTTGAATCGGCATAATATAGATTACAGGATCTTGGAGCTAGTTGGTATACCACTTAGGATATGTCTAGGGGAGCAAATGCTGCTCCAGCTACATGGTAAGAGTTCTCAGAGGCATTCCTCTGCCATTACTTACCTACATAGACACGTAGAGTACAATTGGATCGGTTCCTGGCATTGAGATAGGGGGCATGAGTGTTGTAGAATACAACCTCCGCGTTAATTCTTTGGCGAGATTTGCTCCTGCAATTGTATTAGACATGGAGGACAAGGTACATGGGTATGTAAGGAGACTTGGTCCTCACTTAGTAAATGAGAATAAAAAGGATAAAAGAGTCGCATAGGTGCACGTACAAGGACATAATCGTACAAGATGCATGACATAAGGTAGCAACAGTTACGATATTGGAAGAATTCCAACCACAAGTCGTGGTATGAGAAAGAGGGCGAAAGGGGGGAATGCCCTGGCCTTTGGATTTATTTGTAGAACAGTTGCCTAGATGGAAAGGACGGTATAAAAATATTCGTAAGAGTTTTAGGTTATGAGATTGATAAGCACATCAGTTAACATTCGAGGATGAATGTTCCAAAGGGGGGAATAATATTACACCCCATGTTTTCCTACGTAAAAGCACGTCGTAAGTCAGTCGATGTATGCTCGGAATTTAGATTATCTTTAAAAGTACATAAAGTAAGTTAATCATATTACCTTAGAGGTTACAAATATTTAATATTATCAACTGCAAATACAAAGAGGGTTAGAAGGTCTAGAAGCTAAATGAATCGAAGAAAATAAGTTTCATCGAAAGTCAGCAAGTTGGGAATGTTGTAACTCGTACTTTCGGGGTGTTACTAGGTGATTAACATGATAAGGAGGTGATGTTATGAGGTATTTTAGTCCTATTATAGTCGTGTTAAGTTTTGAAGTCAAATGAGTTATGAAACAAAAGTCAATAATAGTTGTCGCAAGTTATGTTCATAATTTTATTTAAAATTTAGGTCTAATGTTACTGAGCCTTTATCTAAATGTACTGAATTCGGGGTGATCCACCCACCAAATTGAAGATCTACGAGTCTAGTTCCAACGTGTTAACCTATTCATCGATACAACATCAGAGTGGAGAGATATTTGCGTTTTTGCGAGAGTGCGCAAGCAGCTCCCTTTGGGACCCACAAAGTCAGTTGAGGATTATCTTGATATATAAAGTTGCAGCCTTCGTCTCTGAACCTCACTTCGCCCAAATCAGACCTAAAATCTCTCTCCAGATCTCCTAAACACATCCTTGGGTCTTTGAAGCAATTCCATCATCCGCAAATCAAAATCAAGATGCGAACACATCAAACTGATCCTTACGACATAAGTAAGACTTTGACATCCCCCTTTCTGCTTATAACTCATGTTTTGGAAAGAGCTTCATGTCTAAGGCATCTTGTTAGCTCTTTATTTTAGTTATACAAGAATAAGTAAGGTTTGGAAGCAAGAACACAAGAGGTATGTAGGGTTTTCGTTTCGTTTTAGCCATGATTTTATTTAGCTATGTTCTAGCCTTTCTTATTGATCTTTTAAGGGTTGTTCAAGGGAAATATCAGCATTTATTATATCCTTGTATATTATTCAATTCCATATGTGAATTATGAAAGAAACTATTTTAGGTTGGAACTTCAAAACACAACCAAAAAAAAGGCCAAATCGCCAATTTGGCCTTTGCCATCCTGACTTCCGTTTGTTCCATTCCTTTGATGTTTTATGTATACCTAACCTCCATATGATCCTAATAGCTTCATTTAAGATTATATAAGCTTAATTTTTATGTGTTGATGCTTATATTATTCCTAAATCATATTTAGACTTTCATGTCACAAGTTAGCCACTATGATTCGACATTACATTTCACAGTTCTATTATGTCGATCGTTTGACATTATTGTGGATAACTGGATCTCCTTTAGTTTGATGTTATCATCTTGGCCGGGTATCCAGTCCCGCGTATATTATGTGCTTGTTGTTGTTTTTGGGGATCGTCCAGTTTTAGGGGAAACTCTGCCAAAATTTTGGAAATTCAAAGAGTTACACAAATCTTGACTTCCTTCGTTCTAAATTGATTATAGAGGGATCATAATGAGTTAATTAAAATTATTATCTCATGTACGTACTCAATTTCTCCCTAAAATGGGGATAGGCTCTTCCGTCTAGCTTATGGACGACGAGCGTCAGATTATGTTTGTGATTCCCTTATTGGTTTCTTTCATGATCTCTTGAGTCCATATGATGTTGCCATATGTGTTATGCCTCATACATGCTAGGATGATATAGCCCATAACACCAAAGAGGCCTATTGATTATATGCTGGGGGAGATACCTCACGCCAGCAAGGCCTATTGATTTTATGCTGGGGGAGATAGCACACGCCAGCGAGGCCTATTGATTATATAATGGGGTGAGATAGCCCATAACACCAGCTGGGCCTGTTGATTATATATTTACCTGCTGGGGGGTATAGCCCATAACACCAGTCAAGCATGTTATGTAAGCGTACATAGCTATAGTTTGCATCGCATGACTATACATGAGGCTAATTTAGTTTTTACAGTTACCTGATGGGGGGGATATAGTCCATAATGCCAGATAGGTACCAGTTTAGATAGTTGTTCAGTTTCAGCACAGTTTCAGCTTAAACTTCGGTTCAACTCTAGATTAGTTGCTAGTTTAGACTCTTGTTTAGCTTTCTGCTTATATTTAGATTTTCATCTTACAATCATACTTTATTGTGCTTTACATATGATTTCTACCCTACATTATTTGTACATATTGTACTCACGTCCCTTCCGGAGCGCTGTGTTTCATGCCGTGGAGGTATAGATAGATCAGCGTTTAAGCCACATCAGTAGGTCATCCACTAGCTGTTGGAGTCACTTCGCTTACTCCCAGAGTTACTTATCTTTTGTTATGTGTACAGTCAGCTAGTTGGGGTATGACGGGCCCTGTTCCTTCTAGTACTTTTTCAGTTCAGGACTCCTAGAGGCCTGTAGATATACACTTGTGTAGTTAGTATGTTTTTATATGTCAGCTTCTGTTTTATATGTCAGCTTCTGTTTGCCTTGTCAGCTTTCCAGATTGTATAGTTTTTATCAGCTATACTTCTGCTTGTTCAGTTTATCCATTTATATTCATGATTAGTAGATTATCAACAAGTTTAGTGATGATCAACACTTAGTGTCGGTTAACCATCGCGGCCCTAGGCTGGGTCGTGACATCCGGGCACGCGAGCTCGGGGTTGGCTTTGTTGACTTTTCATGTAGAGATGGGAATTATTTCTAATTGATTAAATTATGAGTTTTGAGTATATTTTGATATGCTTGCACGTTCTTTGGCTAGTTTCGGATCGTTTGGAATTGGCTTGAGGTGTTAGAGAGGCGTTGGAGCCGGTTATCGGATTTCGGAGCGAGGTAAGTCTTTTGTCTAACCTTGTGAGAGGGAATTTTCCCCGTAGGTATTATATTTGCTTTGTGCTACACGTTGTGGGGGCTGCACACATATGAGGTGACGAGTGTTCATGCATACCCTAGAATTCCTGATTAGGTCCGGATAAGACTTAAGCTATGCTATAATTGTAATATTTGAGTTATTCTTGCCTGTTTAATTATTTCAATTTACATTTTGCCCGAGACTAGACTTGCATAAATTATCAGACTTGCAATTTTAGGTATTTGGTAAGCTACTTGATAAGTAGTATAGATTACACTTCTTTTAGGAATTTCTCCTGTGTTGTATGTTTTTGTCCGAAAGTTTCTTGAATTTCACAACTTAAACATATGTTCATGAGTGGGGCCAGTGACCCGTTAAGTCTTCATTATTCCTATAGGATCGGGCTGAACGCCTCAGCAGTATCATTATGGGATCGGGCCGATCGCCTTGGTAGTATTATGACATGCATCTATGGTTCGTGCCGGTCCACCCTCGGCAGTGTACACAATTATGGGATCGCGTTGAACGCCTCGGCTAGGATCGAACCATACACCATGGTAGGACATCATGTCATTAAACTTACGAGATCGGGTCGTTTGCCTCGGCAGAATTGTGCGTGATATTTGATAAGGAGTCAGTGTACTGATGAGCTTTACTGACTTGAGATGTGACGTTTTATCTAGGGTTGACCATTATGTATTCCAGTCATGGTAGTATCTTGTTACTGAGGATTTCGTATTATTTCTTTTGTTGAGGATATTGTTATGTACATATATTTTTATCTCACTACTGACTTGCCATGCTTCATGTCACAACCCAATTCTTACTATAGGCCGTGATGGTGCCCAACGTCGCTGCTAGGCAAGCCAACATTGAACTATCCATTTAGTTGTTTATCTTAATATTTTTAAAGTCATTAATTTTATTTAATAAAGAAACAATTAGTAGGTGACCATGGTAATGTAAAGAATGAAATAAACGAGTGAAGTAGTGAATTTAACAATCAAAACCATGAAATATCTACTAGAATTTTTCAAAATCTGGTGTCACAAGTGCACGAACAAACTAGTAGAATATACAAAACCCCTATACTACTTCTGGAGTAAGAAAGACAGAAAAATAAATACAACAAGGAAGAGACTCCGGGTGCTGCAGGACGAAGCATAGGAAGCAGCTCACCACTAAGTCTCCGGGTAGGGGCGATACGCGCCTCAGTGGCCACCAGATGCACCTGCCTCAGATCCTACAAGATTAGGGCAGAAGTGAAGCGTGAGTACATAAACAACATGTGCCCAAGAAGTATCTAGTCTAACCTCGAAGAAAGAATGACGAGAGGTTGACATTGACACTTACTAAAGGTCAATAAATAAAATATAGAAATCATAAGCAGGCATGAAATACAACCATACAGTGAAATAAGAAGTAGTAAATAATGATTCTTAAACATAATATAACTTTAAAGTCTCCAACTGTCGTAGACCAAGTCTTTAACACATAAGAGACACCAAGTAATTTTCAAGTCTCAGATCAAGAAGGGAATATCAAGTATAATCGGACTCCGAGCAATATCATATATGATTTAGGCCGAGGTCGTACTGCCCGATCTAGAATAGTATGCACATTGCCGTGGGTCGACTAGCGCGAACTATTGATGCATCTAATATACTGTCAAGGCATTTGGCCCAATCCACAGGAATAGATAATACTCTACAAACTCCGATTAACAACTATTACATGGTAATAATACCCAAAGAAGTCAAAAATTCTGCTAACAATCAAGTATTCCACCAAAACTCAAGGTAATGAAGCTCAGTCTTTACAAATCCTTTATCCAATTTCAATTTTAAATTTAGGTAATTAAACTAACAAGTTGGGTGCAAATAATACAAGTAATACATGGTAGAGTCCTAAATCTACCCTGACATAAGCATAATTTTAGCTACGTCCGGACTCTTGTCACATCGTGCGCACATAGCGCCCACAATTATCAGCAAATAACCATTTAAAACACCTACAGGGATAATTCCCTCTAACAAGTTTAGGCAAGAGACTTACCTCATTTCCAAAGTCTTTTTCGCGGTCAACAATTTACACTAATAGCCTCAAATCGGTGCCGAGCAATCCGATACTAGCCAAAGGTTGTACAAATATAATGACTCGGCCGGTGGTTTTGAGAATTAGCATCCCGTTCGGCCGCTTAAGGTCTCGAGCAGCTTCATGTTATGCATTATGACTTGCGTGTGTGGTCGAGTTCTGTTTTCGGATGATTCGGAATTGATTTAGAAGGGTGATTCTTGTTTAGAAGTTTAAGTGATAAGAGTTGACCGAAGTTTGAGTTTTATGTAGACGACTCCAGAATGGTGTTTTGATGATTCCCATAGCTCCGTATGGTAATTTTGGACTTAGGCGTATAACCGGTTTTGGATTTGGAGGTCAGTAGGCTGATTTGATGCATTTTGGTGAAAATTGGAAAAGTTGAAGTTATGAAAGTTTGAGAGGTTTGATTGGGAGTTGACTTTGTGGATATCGGGGTCAGATTGCAATTTCGAGAGTTGGAATAGCTCTGTTATGTCATTTGGGACTTGCATACAAAATTTGAGGTTATACCCCATTGATTTGATATGATTCGGCACGAGTTGTAGAAGTTAGAAATTTATAAGTTCATTAAGTTCGATTTGAGGTGCGATTCGTAGTTTTAATATTGTTTGATGTGATTTGAGGCCTCGAGCAGGTCCTCATTATGTTATGGAACTTGTTGTTACGTTTGGACAGGTCCGGGGGCCCCCGAGTGTGTTTCGGACGAGTTTCGGATGGTGTCCATATTTTTGGGCAAGTCTGGTTCTGGTGCATCGCATCTGCACAATTTGGAGCACAGGTGTGGGGCTGCTTCTGTGCATTTTGTGTCGCTTTTGCGACATTGAGGCATGGGCAGGAGCTTCACTTCTGCAGATTTTGGTGCGCAGGTGCGATGGTCGCTTCTGCGGCTTAGTGATCGTAGATGCGCAGGTTTTTGCTTCTGCGGTTTGCTTGGGCGCTTTTGTGGTATCGCATGTGTGACCGTTTTTGCGCAGGCGCAAGGTCTGGTCTGGTAAGCTGCATTCACAGATGCGAGCCATCACTCGCAAATGCGGGCTCGCAGGTGCATTCCTTGGTCCGCAGAAGCGGAAGTGCTGGGCAAAATGGTTATAATTCTAGGGTTTGCCCATTTTCATCATGTCTTGAGTTGTAGACCTCGCTTTGGGCGATTTTGGAGGAGTTCTTCATGTGTTGATTTAAGGTATGTGTTCTTTATCCGAATTTGATTATATTTTCTTGATTCCATCTTTGTTTTTAACACTAAATTAGTGATTTGAATGGGAGAAAATGAGGATTTTTGCATAAACTTTCAAAAATAAAAAATGAGGATTTGAAGGACGATTTGAAGTCGGAATTGGATAATTTTGGTATGATTGGACTTGTATCGGAATGGGTGTTCGGATTTTGTGAATTTTGTTGGGTTTCGAAGTGCGAGCCTGGGGTTGACTTTTAGTTTTTATTAAAGATCAAAACTTTATTATCCGGAATTGTTTCCTATAGTTTTTATTTATGATATTAAGTTATTTGGCGAGATTTGAGCCATCGAGAGATTGTCTCACACGAGAAGGTCATTTTAGAGTATCGGTTTAGTTTATTTGAGGTAAGTATCTTGCCTAACTTTATGTAGAGGAAACTACCCCTTAGGATTTGAGTCGTTTGTGCTATTTGTGTCATGTGAAAGCCGTGTACGCGAGGTGACGAGTACGTACTTGGGCTTACATGTGGAAATTGAACGGTTTAGACTATTAGGCCTCTTTCATGTATTTATTTGGAATTTGTTAGCACATGTTGTATCTTTTATTCGTTATGTATGCTATCACATGCTTTATTTGAAGTTGTCGTTATATGTCACATCCTTTACTTGTCGAGTTTGCTCTTATATGCTTTATTTGAAGTCGTTACCACTTTTACCATTATATGGTTTCTTTTATTGTTGAGTTACTCATTGTTGAAATCATTGTTACATGATATCCTCGTTGTTGCCGGTTTATTCTCATACATTTAAACGTAGTACTAGTCCCTGCCATCTCTTTCATTGTTAGCCAAATTCATACACTAGAATCCAGAGTTTGCCATTCGTGGAGACACTTTCACTATTGAGTTTATACTTAAACAATTAATTGGAATTGAGGTTATAGAAATTCATTAATCTATTTTAAATGAAGTTGTGTTAAAAGGGGGTGTTGTTCCTTGTTGAGTTACTTTCCCGTTCATTTTGTTGTTATTGATATTTTATACACATTGTGTTTGATACGTGGGCTACTTGATATGAAAATATTGATATTGTTGGATGATTGGAAAGGTTGTGGCCTATGGGAAATTGTGTTACGAGTTGATACGTCATATTGTTGTGATGTTAGCACTTGTGAATTATTGTGTGGTTTTGGTTGTTGTTACGCCGGGCATAAGGGTGGCATCTCGCTATTATTGAATGTACGGAGTGATAAGGGTGGCTATTGTGTTATTGTCCGGTTGGAATGATAAGGGTGGCTATTATACGGAGTGATACAGGTGACTATCGGAGATAATGGTGGCTAATGATATTGTTAAGGCGGAGTGATACTGGTGGCTATCAGAGAGATAAGGGTGGCAAAGTCAGGGATAATGTGTGATGGCTCGGGGACATTTTGTTGGAGATTTTCATGTGGTGGTGTGTTTTTTTCCTTGCGTATGTCGTACACCTTTGCGTGACTTATTTTGTTGCTTCAATGAACTACTCGATGTCTTTGATATTACTTATTGACTTGGGCTGCAGTAGTACACTCGCACAAGCATACACCATAGTATTCCACATATACTAGCTCCAGAGTATGAAACTTGACATTTATTGATCACGCCCATGTGTTCTTGTATTATCCATTTTCATGTTGCTATTGGGCCTGTGACCATGCCGGGTGGATTGTGATTGTGATCCTGTGACCATGCCGTGTGGATTGTGATTGTGAGTCTAGTGATCATACCGGGCGGATTGTGATTGTAAGCCTGTGACTATGCCGGGCGGATTATGATTGTGAGCTCGTAATTATACCGGGCGGATTGTGATTGTGATGCCTATGATCATGCCGGGCGGATTGTGGTTGTGAGCCTGTCATCATGCTGGGAGGATTGAGATATTGGCACGTGAGATGTCCGTGCAATTGTGAATCAAGATGTGGGCACAAGGTGCCGTGAATATAGAATGTTTGGTTGAGATCCGTGAATTGTGACTATGAGATAAAGTATCAAGAGGTGGTTTTGTTGTGAAACTTCGATAGAGCGACTTGATTAATTGGTTGTCCTTTGCGTTCCTTAATTGGTTTCAATGATACTTCGCGGTGTTCTTATTGCTATACTGTCTATATCACATGTTGATTTTGTTGCCATTTACTGATTTCTGCTTTCCATTATTAGCTTTATACTTCTATAATGCACATGTTATTTTGTCTAGTGAGTGTCTTGACTTGTACCTCGTCACTACTCCACCGGGGTTTAGTCTTGATACTTACTGGGTACCGACTGCGGTGTACTCAAACTACACTTCTACACATTTTTGTGCAGAGCCAGGTATTGGAGATATCAGACCCGGGCAAAATTAGCTTGTGATCGCGAGGATTCAAGGTAGAGTTGCTTCGTACTCGCAGTCCTTTGGAGTCCTTTCCTTACATTGTACTGTCAGTTTTTCATTTGAACAATATTATATTTAGGTACTTGAGATCCTTCCATGTACTTAGCTAGAGTTCATGACTCCATATTACCAGTCTTGGGAGGTTGTTATGATTATTGCCGCATAGGCTTATTCCGCTATTGTTTTGGTATTTATTTAAAACTATGTTTCAAATAATCATTGTTAAAACTGGCTTAATCGTTGTTGGTAATCGGCATACCTAGTCTTAGAGAGTGCCATCACGATGCCTGTAGTAGGTTTTTGGGTCGTGACAACAAAATAATCAATATATGCCCAAAAGTTTATAATTTCACTATTAGAGTAACCCAATTTGGAATTCCTAAAATTTACCTCCAGGCACGTAGGCCCGGATTTTAAAATTTTTTGTAAATAAATTTTACCCATAACCTCACGAACACAAATATATATTTTCTACTTAATTCCATAATCATTTTCGTGGTGTAATCCCATTTTTGTCAAAACCTAAATTTTTCAATAAAATCCTAAAATTTTCACATTTTATATGTTAAAATTTACCCATAATCCATGTATTAAACTTACACTATGTAGAGATTACTTACCTCAATATGCTAGATGAAAAACCCTCTCCAAAGAGCTCTAAAGTAGGCCACAAATTGAGAGAAATGAACAAAGTAGGCCAAAGCCTCGTTTTTAATTAAGTCCACTACCCAGCAACCTTCTTCGCGATCATGGAAGAAGCCTTGCGATCGCGAAGGCAAAGCTTTCCCAGGCCCAAGAAATATTCATCGCGAACGCGAGCGAAGACACGCGATCGCGAAGTCTTGCCCAGCTTGAGCTTCGCGAATGCGGTTAGCCCTTCTCGAACACGAAGAGTAAAGGTGGTTGACCCCTCTAGGCCACCAATCCCAGACCTTCGCGAACGCGAGCTGTTGATCGCGAATGTGAAGAGAAAAATTTTCGGTCCCCAAATTCCTTCTCCGCAAACGCGGCAGAAATTTCAAACAGCTCCAGGTGGTCCAAAATTCACCCGAGCCACCTGAGATCTCGTCCAACTGCACCAACAAGTCCATAAACATAATATGGACCTGCTCGAATCCTCGGAACACGTAAAATAATATCAAAACTAAGAATCTCACGCCAAAACCAAATTGATCAACTTATGAACTTCAAATTTCTTCAACTAGCTCCGAACGTGTCGAATCATACATAGGCAACTTGGAATGATGCCAAATTTTGCGTACAAGTGATAAATCACCATACAGACCTATTCCCAAGCTCGGAATCCCAAAAGGACCTCAATTACACCAAAATCCACTTCAAACCAAATTTAAAGAACTAGAAAACCTTCAGTACATTAGGCGCCGAAACGCTCCCGGATCACCCGAAACTAGATACGAACATACATCCAAGTCTAAAATCATCATACGAACCTATTGGAACCATAAAATCCTGGTTTCGAGATCGTTTACTCAAAATGTTGACTCAAGTCAAACTTGGCCATCTAGGCCACTATTAAGGAACTAAGTGTTCCGATTTCAATCTGATCCCTTCCAAACCCAATCCAACCATTCCTAGTCATAAAATAGTAAAAGCACATACGGGAAGTATTAATTAGGGGAACGGGGATCTATAAAATAAAATGACTGGTCAAGTCGTTACATTCTCCACCTCTTAAACAAACTTTCTTCCTCGAACGGTTCTAGAATCATACCTGAATTAGTGTGGATATCTGCTCCGCATTTCCTCCTCGGTCTCCCAAGTCGCTTCCTCGAATGGTTGACCCCTCCACTGAACCTTTACCACAGAAATCTTATTAGACCTCAACTGGCGAACCTGCCTGTCAACAATGGCAAATGGCTCCTCTTCATAACCAAAGCTCTCATCTAGCTGGACCGTTTTGTAATCTAACACATGCGACCTATGGGCATGGTACTTCTAGAGCATAGACACATGGAAAATGGGATAAACTCCCGATAGACTGGGAGGCAAAGTAAGCTCATAAGCAACCTCCGCAACTCGCCTCAACACCTCAAATGGGCCAATAAATCTTGGGCTCAGCTTGCCCTTCTTTCCAAACCTCATGATACCCTTCATCGGTGAGACTTTCAAGAGAACCTTCTTGCCCACCCTAAATGATAAATCACGCGCTTTCTGATCTGCATAACTCTTCTGTCTAGACTGTGTTATGCGAAGTCGCTCCTAAATCAACTTTACCTTCTCCAAGGCATCCTTCACTAAATCAGTTCCATATAATCTAGCCTCGCAGGGCTCAAACCATCCGATGGGCGAACGACATCGCCGACCATATAAAGCCTCAAATGGAGCCATCTCGATGCTGGACTGATAATTGTTGTTATAAGCAAACTCGGCCAAAGGCAAGAATCGATCTCATTTCCCTCTGAAGTCAATCACTCATGCTCTGAGCATATCCTCCAGGATCTTAACTGTCCGCTACGACTGCCCGTCAGTCTGCGGATGAAAGGTTGTGCTGGGCTCTACCCGGGTACCCAACCTGCTCTGTATTGCTCTCCAGAAATGCGAAGTGAACTAAGGGTCTCTATCTGAAATGATGGAAACAGGCACACCATGCAACAATAATCTCTTGAATGTAAATCTGAGCCAATCTCTAAAGAGTACGTAATCACAATTGGAATAAAGTTTGCCGACTTGGTTAGCCTATCGATAATAAGCCAAACGGCATCGAACTTCCTCATCGTCCGCAGCAACCCAACTACGAAGTCCATAGTGATGCACTCCCATTTCCATTATGGTATAACCATCAGCTGAAATAGACCACCTGGCCTCTGGCGCTCATACTTAACTTGCTGGAAATTTAGGCATCTCGCTACATACTCAACTATGTCCTTCTTTATCCGCCGTCACCAACAATGCTGCCTTAGGTCGCGATACATCTTCATAGTACCTGGATGAATAGAATACCGAGAACTTTGCACCTCCTCTAGAATATTCTGCCTCAATACATCAATATTAGGAACACATAGGTGACTCTGGAGTCGTAAAACACCATCCTCACCGATAGTAACCTCCTTGGCACTACCCTATTGTACCGTCTCTCTAAGAACCAACAAGTGTGGATCATCGTATTGGCGAGCCTTGATCTGCTCAAACAATAAAGACTGAGCCACAACACATGCAAAAACTCGATTGGGCTCTGAAATATCCAACCTCACAAGTCTGTTAGCCAAGGACTGAATGTCCAAAACCAATGACCTCTCCTTTGCTGAAATGAATGGAAAACTACCCATACTCTCATCCTTTCTGCTCAAGGCATCCGCAACCACATCCGCCTTGCTCGAATGATAAAGGATGGTAATATCAGAGTCCTTCAGTAACTCAAGCGACCTGCGCTGCCTCAAATTAAGATCCCTCTGCTTAAACAAATGTTGCAAGCTGTGATGATTGATCTAAACCTCACAAGACACTTTATAAAGATAATGCCTCTAGATTTGAGAGCAGGAACTATCGCGGCCAACTCCAAATCATGTATGGGGTAATTTTTCTCGTGGAGCTTCAGCTGACGTGAAGCATATCCAATAACTCTCCCCTCCTACATCAATACACAATCCATGCCAATGTGTGAAGCATCGCAATACACAGTATACATCCCTGAACCGGAGGGCAACTCTAACACTTGTACTGTAGTCAACACGATCTTGAGCTTCTGAAAGCTCGCCTCACAATTATTGAACCATCTGAATGGAGCACCCTTCTGGGTCTATCTAGTCAAAGGTGTCACAATAGACGAGAAGTACTCCACAAACCAACGATAATAACCTGCTAACCCCAAGAAGCTCCTCATCTCGATTGAAGTGGTAGGACGAGACCAACTGTGGACTGCCTCAATCTTTCTAGGATCTACCTTAATACCCTCACCTGATACAATATGCCCCAAGAATGCCATAGTATCCAACCAAAACTCGCACTGGAGAATTAGCATATAGCTTCTGTTCTCGCAAGGTCTGAAGCACAACTCTCAAATGTTGCTCGTGCTCCTACATACTACGCGAGTAGATCAATATGTCATCAATGAAGACAATGACAAATAAGTCAAGATATGGCTTGAACACCTAGTTCATCAAATCCATAAACGCCGCAGGGGCATCGGTTAAGCCGAAGGACATCACTAGAAACTCATAGTACCCATATCTAGTCCGAAAAGCCGTCTTCGGAACATCCGAAGTACGAATCTTCAACAAATGATACCCATATCTCAAGTCGATCTTAAAGAACACCCTTGCACCCTGCAACTGGTCGAAAAAATCATCTATGCATGGCAATGGGTACTTGTTCTTAATGGTAACTTTATTCAACTGGCGATAACCAATGCACATCCGCATACTCCCATCCTTCTTTTTCACAAACAATACCACTGCACCTAAGGCGACACACTCGGCCTGACGAACCCTTTCACTAACAACTACTCAAGCTTTTCCTTCAACTCCTTCAACTCTTTCGGAGCCATGCAATACGGTGGAATAGAGTAGGCTGGGACCTTGCGCCAAATCAATACTGAAATCGATATCACGATCTGGTGGCATGCCTAATAGATCAAAAGAAAACATATCGGAGAGCTCCCGCACCACGGGCACTAAATCAATCATGGGAGTCTCTACAG
This sequence comes from Nicotiana obtusifolia, assembly GCA_002018475.1. Taxonomy (NCBI): domain Eukaryota; kingdom Viridiplantae; phylum Streptophyta; class Magnoliopsida; order Solanales; family Solanaceae; genus Nicotiana; species Nicotiana obtusifolia. The sequence goes on from MCJB01025833.1 coordinate 37,548, forward strand.
TAGTATCTCGAACATAAGCCAGATAAGATAAACAATCCTTTTCGACCATATGTCGAGCCTTCAAGAAAAAGATAACCCAGCTAGAGGTACTAATATATGAACCCATCCACTCCAATCTAGGCAACTCTGGCATCGTCAAGGTAACAGTCTTGGCATGGCAATCAAGGACAAAATGGTACGGAGACAACCAGTCCATGCCTAGGACGAACTCAAAGTCGTTCATGTCGAGCAACAGAAGATCCGCTCTGTTCTCATAACCACATAAAATCACATTGCAAGACCGGTAAATCCGATCCACAACTAAAGAATCGCGCACTAGCGTGAACACATATACAGGAGCACCCAAGGACTCACGAGGGTCGCCTAGATAATGAGCAAACAAAGATGAAACATATGAATATGTACACCCTGGATCAAATAGTATCGAAGCATCCCTACCGCAGATAAAAATAATATATGTGATCATGGCGTCTGAGGCTACTACATCTAGACTGGCTGGAAAAGCATAGAAATTAGCTGGAGCGCCACCTGACTGGCCTCCACCTCTAGGGCGAACCCTACCCACCTTCCCTCCACCTCTAGCCAGTCAGACGGCTGGTGCAGCAGCTGGTGCGATGTTCATAAGCTGATGGCCCTACTGTACTGCCTTGCCCGGAAGCCTGAGGTAGAACCTCCTCATATGAGCAAGCTCTCTGTGCTCATAGAAACCTCTCGGTAAGATGACTGACCCTGGAGACATGAACACCCACTAGAAGAACCCTGAATATCCTGTAGACGGTAGGAGCTCTCTGGAATGACGCTAAAATAGGGCCGCACTAGGGCACCCATATAATCTGGCTAGGTACTATGCAAAGTGAACGCCAGACCATTATCGCATTCGTGAAGACCAAAAATGATCTGCCCAGATAGAGGCCTTCGGGTTCGCGTCCTCCACCTCGTGAACGCGATGAAGCAAACGTCTAAGCCTTCGCGAACGCGTCCTGGACCTTGCGAACGCATAGGCTAAGTCCCTCACAGCACCTGGATGCTTCGCGAACATGGATCTCCATTGCGAACACGAAGAAAGGCGACTACCCAACCCTATAACCCTTCGCAACGCGAATGCCATGTTGCGAACGCAAAGAAGGAAACCAAACCTGAGACATCAGCAGTCCAAAACAAGGTGGAATGGTCTGTAGCCCATCCGAATCACACCGAGGCTCACGGGACCCCTGTCCAAACACACTAACCAATCTCAAAATATAACACGAACCTGCTCGAGGCCTCAAATCACACAAAACTATATCAAAACTACGAATCACATCTCAATTCAAGCCTAATGAATTAATGAACATTTTCAAATTCAAGACTTGGGCCGAACAAGCCTAAACAACTCCGAATGATCTCAAATTTTGCAAGCAAGTCGCAAATGACACAATGGACCTATACCAACTTCCAGAACCACAATCCTAATCCGATATCAATAAGCCAACCCTTGGTCAAACCTCTCAACCTTCCAAACCTTCGACTTTCCAACTTTCGCCAAAAAATACCAAATCAACCTACGGACCTCCAAATCAACATCCAGACATATGCCTAAGTCCAAAATCACCACACAAAGTTATTGGAACCACCAAAATTCCATTCTTGAGTGGTCTACACACAAGTCAAACTCTGTCAACTCTTTTAACTTAAGCTTTCAGCTTTGGGACTAAGTATCCCAATTCACTTTGAAACTCATCGAAACCAAACTGACTATCCCGACATGTCACATAACCACAAATGGACATAAAAGAGGCAATAATAGGGGAACGGGGCTACAATACTCAAAACGACCGATTGGGACGTTATAGCAAGAAGTGTGGAAGTGTAGCATGAGTACAATTGATCCTATGTACTCCATAAGTATCAAGCCAAACCTCGACGAAGTAGTGACGAGGCGATGACAAGACACTAACTATAAACATGTTCGAATAAAAATAGAAGGCAATAGAAATATAGAGAAAACGGATAAACTCATAAGAACGGGAACCCAAGGTCTACTAATAGAAGGCCCCATGATAACATTATCTCATAACCTCATGTCACAGTACAGAAATAGAACACCACAGTACAACCAGTTACAACACATCATACCTCATTGTGGCGCGCACAACCCGATCCCAACATCATCACAATATCTATTGCGGCGTGCAACCCGATCCCCGTATCATATCGATATTTGTTGCGGTGTGCAACACGATCCTAATATTATATCCATAACTGTTGCGGCGTGCAACTCGTTCCCATTATCAATTTACTATCATTAACAACTCATGCACCAAATTTTGAAATTCCAACACAAAAGGGTACTAAAGCGTATAAATCACTAAGGAACTACCAGTACCAACAAGGAACAAACAACATCTCATATCCACAAACCTTGAATTATTAACGCAAGAATAGCCATGGGCTCACACAAACGGATATAACATAATGAAGTGCAACACCTAAGGCAAGGGCGATAATGGAAAGCAAAAAAATGAAATAGTGAAGATGATCAATTAATACAAGTGAGAGCATATAGCAGGTAAGCAGATATTGATCGAGGAAGGAATAAACAGAAACAAGTAACAATTGAACGACATATAACAAGGCATAATTAACAGGTAATGACATGTAGCGTTCAAGCATATAACGAGATATAACATGAAATAAATGATGACATAAAGGTAAATAAACTGCCCTCGCATACTTTAACCCATGACATTGTATATACACTTGTCACCTCGCATATACGCCATCCCAACACAATATTCACGTAGCAATTAAACAAACAAGTCCGAATTCCCTCAAGTCTAAGTTAAACATGACACTTACCTTTTTTCGCAACCAAATCAATAATCAATCACGCTTTTCCTTTCGAACAAGCCTCTAAATCAATTGAATCTTGCCAGTTATTGTTCAAATAATTTAAAATAAGCTTTATAAAATACTCAGAATGAAAAGGGTTCAGTCTTTAGCTAAATTAAAAAAGCCAAGCCTGGGCCCGCTTGGTCGAAATCCAAGGTTCGGAATAAATCTCGACTACCCATTCACCCCTGAGCCCGTTATGTGATTTATTTCGAAATCCAACCTCAATTTCAGTCTAAATCTCAATTTTATAAAATCCCTAAAATTCTACCCAAAACCCCTAATTCCTACCTTAAAATCCATGGATTTGATGTTAAAATTCATGAAAAAGTATTGGGGATTGATGGAAAATAAATTAAAGTTGCTTACCAATGAATTTGGGAAGAAAAGCTCTCAAGAAAATCGCCTATATGAAGTCTAGGGTTGAAAAATAGTGTAAAATGAGCTAAGTCTCGAAATTTTCACATTTTACCCAGCTGCAGATGTCGTGATTGCCAACTCTTGTTCGCAATTTGCGATGTCCGCAAATGCATAACATTGATCGCAAATGCGAATAGTGCATCAAACCCACAGCAGTCACAAATGTGACATATACATCGCAAATGCGAAGAGCCCCTCCATCGCAAATGCGGGTAATGCTTCACAAATGTGAAGTTGTTCTCACAATGCACTGCGTCGCAAAGGCGACTCTGAGATCGCAAATGTGATCCCAGCTCAGTTTACAAAAGCGAACTCTACTTTGCAAATACGAAGTGCCAGCCCCTAGCCCATGTTCGCATTTGTGAGCCTGACATCGCAAATGCGAGGCTCGCTATTGCAATTAGGTTCTCACAAATGCGAGACCTGCAACTTTGCACCAGCAACTGTTGAGCACCAACAGTTCCAACCTCATTCGTAACACATTCAAAACTCTCCCGAGCCCCTCGGGCTCAGAACCAAACATGTACACAAGTGTAATAACATTAAATAAACTCGCTCGCTCACTCAAATTACCAAAATAACATCAAAAATCAAGAATCAATCATCAAAACTTAAGGATTTCTACTTAAAACTCAACTTTGCTAACTTTCACATAATGCGCTCAGATCACTTGGGACCCCAACCAAACTTGCGTACAAGTCCAAAAACATAATACGAACCTATCAAAATCGTCAAAATACCGATCCAATATTGTTTACCAAAAATGTTGACCGTGGTCAACTCTAGCCTCATTTTAAGTCAAAAACTTTTCTTCAAAATTTCACATAATTTTTTTTTCAAAAAACGACACGGACCACGCACGCAAGTAATATAACATCAAATGAAGCTATGAAAGTTTTGGAATACAAAAATTAAAGCTAGTACTCAAACGATCTATCAGGCTGTCATACATATTTTTTTGGTGTAAGCAAGTAGACTAGACTTAGGGCAAAAAGGAGTATTGTCATTTGTGAATTGCGTATTTTCACATAGCTATGTGTTCAAGCAAGAACTAAGAAACAGTATGTTTTTTCTTAGAAATCTTATCCTCTTTACACCTGCTACGGAGTTAATTTTTTTGACTTATCACTAATGTTAAAGGTCATTTCAACGATCCACTACAATATTTAAAGCAAATAAGACAAGCATTAATGTTGGGCATACGCTCGTGCTACGCACGGGCACTCCCTATCTAGTCATTTTTAAAATACAAACTCAATAACAAATGTTTCAATCGCAATACTCATGGATGTAAGAAACTCAATTAGAAAATCTGTACTAATTTCGCACATAAATTATTACGTATAAATCAAGTGGATAAAGTATACTACTAAACATCCTATAATATCACTCAAATGTAGATTATCCCCTACATTTTAAAGTCAAATGCTTACACTTCAATATTATGAAAATTCAACACATATGTATAATGGTGTTATCTCTATTTTTCAAAATCGAACACTTTTAAAAGATTCATATCATGAAAATTCTACACAAAATAACGCTCGAACTCACTAAGTGACTATAAAATTTTGAAGCAGAACAATAAAAAGTCAAACTAGAATATAAAATGGGAAGGTCCTTTAGTTTATATTAATATTAGAAATTGCTCATATTTAAAAGAAAGTTATTATTAATGATAGTATATCTTATTAAGTAATTTCCAGTCATATTCTGTTTAAGAGTTAAGAAAGGTACATTAAAATATTTTTTAAATCAAATGTGTAAATTAACCTTTCCAACAAACTGCTTATTCGCTTTCTTAAATTTAACAAAATTTATTACATAGAAACTTTGCATTTGTAATTTCAATTTGTTTTTTAGTTATTTAATTTTAACATATATTGATAGATACCTCTTGTTTCTCAAAATTAAACACTTAAAGCTCTTGTAAAATAAAAATATTATTCAAATAATACTTGTGTAAGATTTTCATAATATAAGGGGTGTAAGTGATTGATTCTAAAATATAGAGAATATATAAAGCTTGTATATGGATGTTCAATGTAATTTACCCAAATAAAAATCCAACATATTGGTTTTTCCTTTTAGGGATGTGAGTATCTTCTTCTTAGAGCATATATCTTATGCATGTCATGAAATTAATACCGGATTACATTCAAATTTACAAACAATGGAGTATTAGATAATCAAGTAAGGTAATGAATTCTAAAATTTAAAATTTCCTAACGTCAAATACGTATGGTTATTAATAGAATTTTTTTAATGCTATAAATCTGGACAAATTAAAGCAAATTAAACAAACGCACCTAATTATATTGACACGTTTTTCATGATAGGAAACGAGAACTACTCAACAATAAGTCAAGTACTCATTCAATAAGTCAAGTAAATCCTCAACAATTTAAATACTTTTACTTTTCAATTTAGGTGATATTCTTTCTCTTTTAGTTTGTGTAAAAAATAATATATATATTTAAAATTTTATTTTAATTTCACTAAAATAGAAATATTTATAATTTCTTTTAGAATAAAATTCAAAAGTAATTTTTTTAAAAATTTCGTACACGTCGAATAACATTAGATAAATTGATATGAATGGAGTGGACTAGAAAACGTTTTCTTTTTTTTAAATAACGGAATCCGTGGAGTATGATTCCATGATTCTCTCCCAATTGTACTGAACTTTGCCCTTTCTCATTTTTAGTACTACAAAACAAACAAATCCCATAAATATTTGAAGTCAATTTATTAGTCATAATAACTAACACGGATAAGGCTGACACATTCAGCTGATGATGTCAATTACACCCCCCCAACAAATCCCATAATCTTTCTTGTACTCAAATACACCCCTCCTCCTATTAAGAGACACTGAAGTTCCGTGTTCACTTTCATAGTTTTCTTTGCGGGTTTTAAGTATTTGAACAGAAAACAAATTTGCAGAGAGAAAGCAAATCAAGAAAATGGGCACTGAGGAGTCCAAGAAACGCCCTCTTGTCTTTGCTTACTATGTTACTGGTCATGGCTTTGGCCATGCCACTCGAGTTGTTGAGGTCCCTTTTTCTTCTCTATTTAGTCTAAAAATGTAATCTTTAGAATATTTTTCTCTTTGTGTTGGTGGGTGACTCTTTGTTTCTGTAATATTTGATCACTTGGGTTGTTCTTGATCTTGTTGCTTCATCTGATCATGGATTTTTCTTGAATTGGAGTTGCATGCGATTTCATTACTTTGATTAACTACTTAGATGCTGAAATAGGAAGTTGAACCAGAAAAGAACTGGTCTTCTTTGGTTACTTTCATTTGACTGTTTGTTGCTAGTGTTATCAAGAACCAATATATATGTATATTTTAGGTTTTAATTTCAATTGGCTTATTAGATAAGTTTGCAAAGTATTTCCTCTGTCCCAATTTATGAAAATATTATTGAAACTCAAGTCATAGAGATTTGTGTGTCTATAAATCTATCTCACTACGGGTAAAATGGGAAGTTCAAAAGTTAAATCGTTTCTAAATATAAAAGATGTCATTCTTTTTGAGACAAACTAAAAAGGAAAGTGTACCACGTAAAGGCAAAGGAAAAATGGGGAATGGTGCAATTGTTTAATTAAGAGCAAAAGCAACTTTTTATAACAATAAGGGCACTGTTTAATTGCAGTAATGTATTTGTCCAATCTTAGTAAAATGAATGTAAGTAGAGTGCTGTCCCAATGGTTTGCTATTTCAACAAGCGTCATGGTCCCTCAAGTGTTATGATTTCATAGTATGATTCTGTAGATGATGGTGCATTAAAAGATAGTGCAATTTCCCTGCTTGTCTGTTGTGGTTTAAATCCTTATTCATTGTCTTGCATTATGGAAATTGATTCCTATTTCAATGGCTGTGATCATTTTGCTGCTTAGGTCGCTAGAAATCTCATCCTAGCTGGACATGATGTTCATGTCGTCACGGGTGCACCTGACTTTGTCTTTACATCTGAAATACAATCTCCTCGGCTTTTCCTTCGCAAGGTCTGTTGATCATCAACTGCTCCCCTGTTGAATAACTCCTAATTTTACTTTTTCAATGAATTCATTTAACTATTTTTAACATTGTATAACACTTTTAGGTATTGTTGGATTGTGGAGCAGTTCAAGCTGATGCTTTGACAGTGGACCGTCTTGCCTCACTAGAGAAGGTATACCCGCTTACTGCTTTCAGCCATTTTAGTGAAGATTATAATTCCATTGCAGTTTTTCTTTGTTATATTGTTAGATGAGATATTATGCTTGCCTGTCTTACTTGTTGTATGTTTAAACTTTGTTGCTTTAGTATTCTGAGACCGCTGTTGTACCACGTGCATCCATTTTGGCAACGGAAGTGGTGTGGCTCAAATCCATCAAGGCAGATTTTGTGGTAAAAGAATTGATTCTCTTATTTCATCAAAACAAATTAAAAGTACTTTGCTGGCTTTCTGTTATTTACTTCAATAAGTTGCCTGACTTTGAGGCTGCTATTAGTAGCCACTGTGTTAAATAGATAGGGGAATGTAAGAGTGAATAGAAATGATTTAAGAGTGAATACACTATTTTTTTTGTGAAGTAGTCTCTGTTTTGTAGAATAAGAATGTAGGAAGGTATCATTTCTTCTGGAAGCTTGGTTTAGGAGATAAACGACCTTGTCGATCTTAGCGCTACTTTTTTGTGCACTGCTCTCTGGGTTACCACTATAAAGCTGGTTGTTCATAGTTATACCGGCAATAACGAAGGGGAAAAAATTTCTCTTATTTCCAAAAGGTGGTTATTGTCTTTTCTCGTTTACGTCTCTCTAAGGGATTTGGGGGAACTTTATGATGTTTATGTGTATGTATTCTGGAAACAGGTGTCAGATGTTGTTCCAGTTGCTTGCAGGGCAGCAGCTGATGCTGGAATTCCATCTGTTTGTATCACCAACTTCAGGTTTTCCACTTTAATCCCCTTTTTTACTTCATATCTTCTTTTTCTTCTTCCTTCTTTGTTGGGTGAAATGGAAGTGTACATAACGATACAGCAATTATTCAGGTAAATAAAGCTCAAAGTGAAATACTCCTTGCTTGCTTCTTCAATTGGAGGTTTATAACGGGACACCCATATTATATCCCACATACTTTTAAGTCCTAAAAACAATTTTTTATTAGCCTTTTTAAGCTGTTGTACAACCCTGCAATTGATGGAGTATGTCCCTTTGTTGGTTGTCATTATGTTCGTTCAGAAGTTCAAGGTTCAACAAACACCCCTTATATATATGCCGTTATTTTTTTTTTCTTGTAGCTGGGACTTCATCTATGCAGAGTATGTAATGGCAGCTGGAAATCATCATAGGTCTATAGTGTGGCAGGTGAGATCTGAGAGCTTAACTGTTTTCCTGCTACTATTTCATTCCTTAGCTTGATAATGCTTTATGATAACTCTCACACTGTTAGCTTTGTTATGGTTGCTGATTAATTGTGAGATGTGAACCTTGTCCGAGTTTTACCTAAAGTTTATTTCAGTTTAATTATATTCTTCCATAATGTTAAATATCTCTTCTTTTTGGTGGCTTTATTTCTAATGCAGATTGCAGAGGACTATTCCCATTGTGAATTTCTTATTCGGCTGCCAGGATATTGTCCAAGTATGTTTGTGTGCCGTGTACCAAAATGTTGTTTTATTTGTTTTCCTGCTCTTCATCAACTATAGCTCAATTGCTTAATATCGCAGTGCCCGCTTTTCGTGATATAATTGACGTGCCGTTGGTTGTAAGGAGATTGCACAAGTCTCGCAAAGAGGTCAGGAAACAGAAAGTTCACTCTTTGTTTGAATGAGCTAGAATAATTGTGAAAATATGCGTCTAGAGATGTTAGCTTATTTTCATTATTGTAGGTGCGGAAAGAACTTGGAATTGGGGAGGATGTGAAAGTTGTTATTCTGAACTTTGGTGGACAGGTGAGTCGACAAATCTCTTTGACTATGCCATCTAGTAAATATATCAATAGTTTTAAAAATGTCAAGAAGCTTTGGCTGCAGAACTAAATTTGGTTGCTAACTTTGCTTCCCCTTTTTCCTTGGCAATTTGCCAAGATCGCGTATCATCATGTTCTTGTTCCTTAATCAGTTTTGACTCTTGTGTTTAACTTCAATTTTGGTATTTTTAGCCATGTTTGGTTCAGCCCATGATCTTGGTGTTGTAAAGGAAGCGATATTGATTTGCGAATTAGAAAGTTTAGTAATATAGTTTGATAAGGCAAACAAAGAGTAATTTATCAGTTTTACGATTGCTTACCTGTTCCAAACCGAAAGAAGTTGTCAATAACAAGATGAAGCTAAAACATTTTCAGGTAAATGGAAAACGTAGTAATAACTTTTGAATGAAAAATACTGCCTCCCTCCCATTTTATGCTCAACTAGTTTTAGATATTAGTTTGCCTCGAGTAGTATAGAAGTAGTAATGGAAGAAAATAAATAAACAACTGTAAAAAAGTTAATTTATCTAGGAAATATCACATTAAAGAATAATTTGATTAGTTAATTGTACTTGAGTTGTTGTGAAAGTTGTATAGAATGATATAATTAGTTAAATGGTGTCAAAGAACTTCAGATGTCCCAAAACAGAAAGAGTTTTGTGTTAATTGTGAAAGTTTATGTTTTCCAGATTTATTACCATTTACCATAAAGGAAGGGGTAGTTCTGGAGTAAAAGATATCTTACTTTGGGCATCTCAAAAGTGAAAGAGTGAAAGAAAAAACATCAGGGACAGAGGGCATATCAATGTTGTTGTTTCAATGTTGTCTTTCACAACTTCTCACTCATAGAAATATCCAATATTTAACATATCGATACCAGAATAATGGAAGGGGAACCTTGGAGCAATGGTTAACTTGTCTTCTTGTGACCTATAGGTCACATATTCGAGCCGTGGAATCAGCCCCCCTGCTTCTTTTTGTTCTTCAGATACTCGAATAATGCTCCTATTTTCATTTGTAGCCCGCAGGTTGGAAGTTGAAGGAGGAGTACTTACCAACAAGATGGTTATGCCTGGTATATGATCTCTTGAACTTTCAAGCCAATGTAGTATTTCCTAATTTAACATCTTTCCTGTCTAAATTCAGGTCTGTGGTGCCTCTGAGAGCCAGCAACTACCTCCAAATTTCATAAAGCTTGCAAAAAATGCATATACTCCGGATATAATGGCCGCATCAGACTGCATGCTAGGTAAATTGCATCACTGAAATGCTGGGTAAAAAGTTAAAAGTTATTCCAATAAAGCCTTCTGAGTGGTCTTTTATTCCAGGAAAAATTGGATACGGTACCGTTAGCGAGGCCCTGGCTTACAGGTTGCCATTTGTATTTGTGCGTAGAGACTACTTTAATGAAGAACCATTTCTCAGAAATATGCTTGAGGTAGACAGAAGTTTCTCTTTTTTAGTTATGTTTCTTTATTACCTCAAGGTTTTTGTGAAGATATACTGGAATTAAAGCCTATAATTTTAATAATAGTATTATCAAGGTGGTGTTGAGATGATCAGAAGGGATTTACTTACTGGACATTGGAGACCTTACCTTGAACGTGCAATGACTCTGAACCCATGCTATGAAGGCGGAACTAATGGTGGTGAAGTTGCAGCTCGTATTTTACAGGATACAGCTTATGGTAAAAACTATACATTAGACAAGGTAAAGTTTTTGTATTCACTAATCAAATAATTCCTCATTTTTGTCTATTTTGATTAAGAATAATCCAGTAGCTAAACTAATATATGTGTACCCAGTACTTATATCCTGAGATTTGGTCTTATCTGACTTTTAGCTGAGTGGGCCAAGAAGACTGCGTGATGCCATAGTTCTTGGATATCAATTGCAAAGAGTTCCCGGTAGAGATCTCTGTATTCCAGATTGGTATGCAAATGCCGAAAGTGAACTTGGTCTTCGCACAGGATCACCTACTGCTGTAACAGCTGAAAATAACTCTCTAACAGACTCGTAAATCCTCTTCTTACATCCCATTTGTTCAGCGTTTAACAGAATAATTGCTGATTGTTAATAAGGGTTGATGTTTTTTATCTTCTTATCTTTTAGATATCCTCAAGACTTTGAAATTCTCCATGGAGATTTTCTTGGTCTGTCAGATACGCTGAGTTTCTTGAAGAGCTTGGCAGGATTGGATGCGTTGGTTGATTCCCCAACTAAAACAGGAAAGCACAGCATTAGGGAGCGGAAAGCTGCCGCTGGTCTTTTCAATTGGGAGGTCTTCTTCATTTCATGCCGAACTCTGTTATGTAATTTTATTTGGTTAACTAACCCTGCAACTTCTCACCACCCATCCTCACAACAAACCCCAACCCCCCAACCCCCAAAACCCGACCAAAGAAAAAGAGAGAGAAGAAAGTGAACAAGAACCAAAGAAAAGGGGAACTTGTAACTGCCATATAGAGGTGAAGCAGAACTCATAATACTGCTTTTTCATCCAACATTGAGTCATTTAATATTTCGGACACAAATATAAATGGCGCATTCAGTGTTGTCAAAGGCGCGCTTAAGCCCTAAAGTGAGGCTCAAAGCATGTTGAGCGCTTCGCCTCGCTTTGTGGGCGCTTCAGTGTCGCATCAAGGCTCTAAGGCATACTTTTCATTACCAATGAGTGTAATCATGAAAAGGCGACATTAAACAATTGATATTTCACTTTATCATAATTATTTTGTCCATATATTTGTTATTCATGCTTATAATTATTGGTCCTGGACTACATATACATATTTTTACTTTTTCTCCATTTTCGCCTTTTTTCATTAACCCATGCTTTATTTGCGCTTTGTGCTTAAACCTCAACGTGCCTTAGAGCTTTTTTGCGCTTTTCGCCTTTGATAACATTGGGTGCATTGTTCCATTGAATCAGCTGTGCCTATTATGCCTCAAAGTGGAAGTGGTGTAACACCAAAGGTTGAAGGGGAAAGTCAAAGAGAAGAAATGAGAATGGGGATAAACAAATAAACAGAGGTAGAGAGAGATAATAGAAGTATTAGAGAGAAAAAAGAGAAACAGAGAGAGACAAGAAGGAAGAGGAAGAAGAGAGAATGAGAGAGAGAAGAATAGGAGGGAAACAGAGAAGGGAAATATGGGAGAGGGGAGGAGGAAGAAGGGTGTTAAAGAGGAATAGAAATCGCAGTACCAAATCCATCAATCCTATATATTACTTGAGTCCCTAAACAAAGTACATGAGAGTCTTATTTATAGGGTAGGGAATTCTGAACTTAGAACTTCTAAAAATAGTGCAGCTTTATCTCTAACTAAGAAGATAAGACTAGATCAATATTATCGCTAACCAGATTTTATAAACTAGGTGCGGGCAAGCTAGCCCGGACACGACGGTTATAAAAAAAGATTTTTAGAACTAATAATAAGAAAAGATTTAAAATAAGTCAAAGATAGTGATGGTTGTTCCCTTTTATTTCTTTTTAATCTTTAAAGGTGAATTTTCCTAATCTTGAAAAATTCTGTCATACTTGGCTTACTCGCCTAAAATTCCTATGTATAGGAAGACATTTTTGTGGCGAGAGCACCTGGAAGGCTAGATGTGATGGGTGGAATTGCTGACTACTCTGGAAGCCTTGTTTTACAGGTATCCTACCGTTACTTCTTTTACAATGATGCCTATTCTTGTTTGTTAGACTAACTGGTATAAAGACATCCCAAACTTGTAGCTTGAGCTAAGGTTGTCTGATTCAGCTTTGAATTTGTGTATGCTTTCTATTTCATTGACCACTTGGTTGCTCTCTGACCACGCTTTTTGCATTCTGAATATAATTCAAAACCAGCCTTTTAAATGTTAGTTATATTGTTGCTTCCATTTGAAGTAATAGGACATTCTACTTCAGTACTATTGCTTTTTTCTTTTGTGTCTTGTATAACAATCATCAAATTTTTTGCATAAACACATGCCAGAATAGTCTACTGCTGTATATGCACTATGCATCTGTCTGTTATCTTAATACAAATATGTTAAATGTACCTACTAATCCTCAATTTCTTGACTTCTTACCTTGTTACTCCACAACTCAGATATTCCAATTTTCTTTGTTTGCCTACCTGTTGTCTATTTAATGTTATCTCGTTACCTTTTCCATATACATACTTATTGAAGCTTTCCTATGTGCTTTCTGAAAAGGCTTGACTGGTTAAGGGTTGCTCGTTGAAGTTTAAAGAGTAATATTTTCATTGTTCACTTAATGTTGTTGCTCTCACTTCTCGAATTGCTGTGAAACATCCTACAGATGCCAATTAGAGAAGCCTGCCATGTTGCTGTTCAAAAGATTCACCCTAGCAAACAGAGGCTGTGGAAGCATGCTTTGGCTCGGCAGCAGGCCAGAGGACAAGGCCCTACCCCTGTGCTTCAAATTGTATGAAATTCTCACTAATAATTACTTCTTTTAAGCGTATGTTAGTGTTGAAGCTGGTGACTCGGTGAATTTAGCTTTTCTCGTCTATTTTAACCTCAATTGAAGGGACCAGGTTGTAAGTGCAATTTTGAGGTGGTACTAGAATCTCTCACCACTTACGGACACACATGAGAAATTAGAGTCTTTCTCTTTTTGAAATGTGATATAGACTTGGTAGATGTGATAGTTTTTGCCTGTTTCTATGTGGGATTGGGTAGCAAACAAGCTGTTTGAAGTTCTCAATATCAGGAATCAAAATAATTTCAAGAGTGTAGCTGTTTTGATTGCAATCATTATCATTAATTCTCTTGAAGCTTCACCGATTTGTGACGCAATAGGTGTCATATGGGTCAGAACTGAGCAACCGTGGTCCAACGTTTGACATGGACTTATCAGATTTCTTGGAAGGGGATGAACCCATAACTTATGAGAAAGCGAGGCAGTATTTTGCCCGAGATCCTTCCCAAAGGTTTGCATTCTCTCATTCTGCATTTTCCCTACTTGAATGTCTTATCTTTACGTTATACTAACTTCAATCCAATTTTAGATGGGCTGCATATGTTGCTGGTACAGTTCTAGTTTTGATGAAGGAGCTTGGCATACTCTTTGAGGACAGTATTAGTTTGCTGGTCAGTCCAACTCCATTACCCATTGCCTTGTCGTCTTCTATTATGTCTAAATAATTTGAACCAAAAAGTATACATTTTAGTTTGATCTGGTTTTGTTTTTCTTGCTTCCTAGCTGGAAATTGTTTGCTTTCCATCTATTACTTGAATAAATGAAATTACAAGTGACAGTTCTATGTTTCTCCTCTATGCACCACCATTCAATGGTACCATCTATTTACCGCAGTTTACTCCATATTGTATTCCTTTTAATGTAGTGTATGTTTGTTTGACTTTTGCTAACACCTCATTTGGATAAAGAACATCTCCATTAACATCCTGATAGTATGTGCTGCTCACGTACTTGTCTCCATTTCATGTGAACATAATTTCATCCTGAAAACTTTTTCTAGTTGAACTTTTGGGTAACTTTAAGATTATACCACTCCATAATATCCACTCATGTTGTCATAAACTCACTATTTCGCACAATATTTTGTTATGACCTGTCAAACTCTCTGTTGTGGTTGCCTTCCATGAGCATTGCGACAAAGCTTCGGCAATGTATAGGTTGGTAGACCAGCCTAGTTACTAACTTGGGTAATTTGTTCAGTTTCACCCCTTTTTTCGTGGATACCGCCGACAGTCTGATACCTTCATTTCCTGGATAATATTATTTGAGGCAAATAATTTATACTGTCTCAAGACATAGTTATTTTGTTGCACATTAGAATTAGAGATAATTTAGAGACCTCCCCTGAGGTTCAGCCTTATAATACTAGCCTCCCATGTGGTTTACAGTCCCCTGTTTTGACTTTGTTGTAACAATTCCATGAACCTATTTATCATTGATGCAAACTATTATATCCTGACTAATTTTCCATTTCTGGTAAAGTAAGGTAGTAAAAAATGGAAAATTAGTCAGGATATAATATTTTGCATAAAAAACTAATTTTCCCTTTCTAATATAATCTTTTATTTAATTTATTTTTTTAAGAATTCAGTGAAAATAAATGGGTTAGTCAATAAATATCTAGCTCCGGGTTTTAAATATTTTCAGAAAGTGTGAAGTGCCTTTTATGCATATAAAGAGGAAAAATAATAAGCAACTTCTTAAAATTCTCCGGCGGCCGTAACTTGAAGCCATGTCATCTCCTATCTACGGCCAATAGTGCACAAAATTTAAACTGCCACTCAAAGTTTGTAACAACAGCGAAAATGCCATTGAATTATTAGAAAGGTGCTTGTGGGATGTACTAAACAAGCAGATCACCGCCCAAATTGCTTTGCCTGCTGCATTTACATTTGCGACAATGACTGAAGTAATTGGTGCAACCCTGAAATGTTTTCTCAGTAAGAAGACAACTTGAAATGTCCCATCACTTATTCGTAGAAGAGCCTATCTTAGGGGTGTACTTGGATCTCTTTTGAGTTCCTGCATTGGGTTTCATGACACTAGCTAAGGGAATTAGGTTTTTTATTCTTAAAGAATTTGTTACAGAAGATATTCATAAGATTTGATTATTAAAAGAGCTCAATATTAGAAAAGGGCAAATTAGTTGAATTATATTAATTATAATAGATTAAGACATTATTACTAAGAAATCAAAATAAGGGAGGTATGTGAAATATCTTGATTTAAGAAAAGGGAGGTAAGTGTAATATAGTAAATCACAAGGGAGGATGTTATGAAGTGAAATTTGAGGAAAGGTCTCTGAAATTATCCCTTAATATTGTGGTTAAGTAATTGGTGTCTTCTATTATCAAACTTCAAGTTTTCAAGTTGCACCAACTTGAACAAGCAAGGTGGAAATAATATATGATGAGGCTCTTCTATGAACTTGCAGGTTTCTTCTGCTGTCCCAGAAGGAAAAGGTGTGTCATCCTCTGCATCTGTGGAGGTTGCTAGCATGTCTGCCATTGCTGCTGCTCATGGTAGTTACTCTTTCCACCTGTACACTTCAATTTATATAACTATGCAAATGTTATAATGAGATATGTACTTTTTTGTCGAGACGAAACATATAAACTTGACCATAAAATACTAACTTTTACTAGGTAAGCGCGCACACATGGATGGTCTCTAAGCATTCTTGACTTTTATATCTAGCTAACTGGTGTAGATCCATTTCTTGAAACCCCCATCCTACTCACCCACTTCCCCTTGATTTAGGAGGAAACTGAAAGCCAGACTCTCTTTCCTTATGCTTGATTCTGAATAACTGATTCCCGTAATTCCTTGTTTCTTTCATTAGCCTTAAATTCATTCAGTAGACATAGCTGTTTAGATTTTTCCTGGAACTTATGAGGGGTTCTCTCTTAATTCTTCATCAGCTCACAATTTTGTATTGCCCAAGGGTGTAGTTGTCAGTATAAGTGAACACGAAAGAGAAAGAAGAGAGAAGAAAGTTGAAGTAATTACAAATACAGTAATGGTCCTAAGGACTAGAGCTGCAGTATAAAGAATGGACCAAGCAATTGTTTTGAGTGAGATATACTGAAGTGAACTTGGTCATGAAAATCTGAACAACCTGGAAAAGAAAATTAGTTAAATCTTGTCTGTCCCTTTCAGATTAGTACAACGCTGCCTTCCTATTTTCATGACAAAATATCATGAGTTAGTAATGGATCTCTACCTGAACCACCACCACGCATGATAACAAGGGAAAGAACTCTCATTAATTTCTTAAAAAAGAATTAAAAGTTTTCTTTAGTCCAGTGATGTATAAGCTCCGTTTAACTGATCCTTAGCAATTTGAATGCTTTCTTGATAATGCACCAAAATCTTGCTTTCCAGGGTTGAATATTAGCCCAAGGGAGCTTGCCTTACTGTGCCAAAAGGTACTATTTTTCTAGTGCTTCCAATTGACGATTTTTATCTTCCAAGTGTTTGACGTTCAACTTTAGTTCAGCACCTGATTTGTCAATCTTTCGGTAATAGGTAGAAAATCATGTTGTTGGAGCACCATGTGGGGTAATGGATCAGATGACTTCTGCATGTGGTGAAGCCAACAAACTTCTTGCAATGGTTTGTCAGGTACTGTCCCAATAATTGGACAAAATTTACTGAATTGACATTTAGCGAAATGACTAATTTCCCATTTGTTGCAGCCTGCCGAGGTGCTAGGTCTAGTGGATATTCCTGGTCATATAAGAGTATGGGGAATTGATTCAGGAATAAGGCACAGGTATCAGTTTTAATGTTATTTATTCCTTTTTAGAAGAAAAATAACCCTGTTTGTCTAGCTTAAGGTATCTGAGTTAATGGTTCCCAGCTTATATACTTTGCACATTTCTGCAGAAGCTGATTTATTTTTGAGCTCATGCAGTAATCTCTTGCACTAAAAATGCATGCTCCATTGAACTTTATTGTCGAAATTTCTGAACTCCCCAAAATTGGTTTCCTTGTCTGTTTTGGTTAAAGCTCTTCATGTCTTGGGGATTATCATGACTGGGATGAGTGATAATCATCTTTAAGTTTCAGAAAGAAACCAAATCAGTTGGAAACTATAAGGCCAGTTAGCCCAACTTTGTTGTCAAAACACTAGCAAAATGCTGCATCTGTGAACATTAAGAAGGAAAAGATGATGAAACAACTGGATTGAACTGATATGAGAATTATAGTAGAAAAGAAAGAAAAATAAAAGAAGCAATAGTACAAGATTTGAATTAGTCTGTATGGGCAGACACCTCCAAAAAAAGTGTATGAATATGCCCATTCCTCCTGAGGATACCAATCCTCTCAATCTTACAGTACATTATTATCTCTTTTAATATTTGATAAAATTGGATCATCAAGCTGCCACAGCTCAAGGAAAGCTTTTAAATCTTTAGGACTGCCTTTGGAATATTGAATTTCAGTCCAAATGCAAGTAACATAAGCATAATATAAAATTAGTAGGAAAAGAAAGCAAATCTTCACTGTGGCTGCATGTGATGGTCAAAATTTTTAGGGAAATATTTTCTGTTTAAAGAACAGCTAGGTGAGGTTTCGGAATGAATTGAGACACTTAGTCTCAAGGATGGAAACTTAAGTTGAAAAGGTTGACCGGATGTTGACTTATGTGTAAATGACTCCGGAATAGAGTTTTGATGATTCCAATAGCTCCGTATCGTGATTTGGACTTAGGAGTGTGTCCGAAAAATTATTTGGAAGTCCGTAGTTGATTTTGGCTTGAAATAGCGAAATTAGAAAATGAAAGGTTTGAAAGTTTGACCGGAACAGGAGTAAACATAGATACTAAATGTAATGACTAGTTACCAACTCTTTCTTAACTTCATTGATTTTTACTAGTTACCAATGAGTCGCTTTATGTTCTGTTGATGTGCAAAACACAAATATAGACTCCTCTCCTTTGTCCACGTTTTAAGATTTACCACCACTGTGCAGTGTTGGAGGTGCAGATTATGGATCCGTTAGGATTGGTGCCTTTATGGGCCGAGAGATCGTCAAGTTTATTGCATCAACACTATTATCAGAGTCCCGGTTAGCGAATGGTAGTAGCCCTGATGAATCAGAGGAAGACGGTGTCGAATTACTTGAAGCTGAAGCTTCATTAGATTACTTATGCAACCTTTCACCTCATAGGTAAAAAGCATGATATGAAGAATAAGGAGAGCAATTTTTCATTTTCATTCTGATTAATGCATGTGATCTCTCCTCTTCTCCCTGTTTTTCTCTGCACTGTTTGTTGTTTTCACTTCTTTTCCGTAAATGTTATTCCTTTGTAACTGTGAACAACATTTTTTATTGTGGTATCATGCGCCAACTTACCATACTGATCGCTTTCTTCCCTATTCTTCCCTTTCTCCTCCCTGAGGTAATGATCCATATTCCTTTCTTGGTCAAAATGAAAAAACATGTTATCTCCGACCTCCACAATGAATTCATTCATACTTCAACCATGGAGACAAAGGAAAAGATAGATTGTTGATACAAATAACAATAAGAACGCCACTTACTGGGGCATGTTTGTGGCTGTTCCAATCGGATTGGTCTCTTGACTTGTATAATTCATAAATGGTATTGCTATTGTAGATATGAGGCTATGTATGCCAAGATGCTTCCTGAATCTATACTTGGTGAGTCCTTTGTTGAAAAGTACACTGACCACCGTGACCTGGTGACGACAATTGACAAGACACGTAATTATGGGGTCAGAGCTGCTGCCAGACACCCTATTTATGAGAACTTCCGTGTGAAGGTTAGTTTTATTCAATTGATCAATGTGTAGTTAGCACATCTAAAACTAATTTTCTTCTTTATATCCTAATGTTCAATTTTACTATTTATTTCTTCTAATTGAATGTTTTTAGACTATGGTGTCTGAATGTCTTATGTTGTCTTTGGATTAAACTACTTCTCAACACAATGGAACGAATATATGTGATCCGATGATTTGAAATATTGATGACAGGCCTTTAAAGCACTGCTAACGTCTGCGACTTCAGATGATCAACTGAACGCGCTTGGAGAACTATTGTATCAGGTATCTCAATGAATTTCCCTTTTGAGTTTCAGTATTCAAGTTTCAAAAGGGAATGGCAATCAGAAGTAGCTTTTCTCTACTACTGCTTTTCTCCTTGTATGAAGAGAAGCAACTTCGAAGAAAGAATTAGTAACCAGCACAATATTAAAGCATAATAGAACATTAAAGCTAGACATTTTCTCAATGTATATTAATCTCCCTATTCACGCTTTTTCAATGTAAGAAAGATTAATCTCCCTTATCAATAAGTCTCATTTAAGGGTTGCTTGAGGTTATTCTTGGTGACAATCTTATAGCCTTAATCTGTAGAGAACCCCAGTTCCTCAAATAAGCCAGAGGAACAACAAATTGAATCTTATACAAAAAGCTTGCTCAGAAGCTAATTTTTATTTATTTATTGGTTTACCTATGATATAGAAACTCCTGAATTCCCTGTTTAATAATTCTCCCTATTTTAAAAGGGGCAAAGACGTTCTCGAAAGTGCACCTTTTATGTATTAAGCTGACATATCCATTGTATATTTATTTCTTTATTTGCAGTGCCACTACAGTTATGGTGATTGTGGACTAGGTTCGGATGGAACCAATAGGCTCGTCCAACTAGTGCAAGAAATGCAGCACAGTAAGGCATCAAAATCTGGAGAAGGAACATTGTATGGTGCTAAAATTACTGGTGGGGGATCTGGTGGAACTGTTTGTGTAATTGGTAGGAATTCACTTAAGAGCAGTGAACAAATTCTCGAGGTAATGTCCTTCTCTTTTAAAGGCTACCTTTCTCCTCTGTTGCCTTCAAATTCACTATTTACCCCAATTCAAGAAAAGTATACAATTGTCATGTTTGTTCCAATATGGGCGTTCTTTAAGTATAGCACACTTGTTAGAGACAGATGGTAAAGGATAGTTGTGAAATGCGAAAATGTATTCTATGATAGATCTTTTCTTCAGCTGAATGAGCTCTTTATGAATTTTTGGAAGTGTCTTATTAATAGTACTGATTTAAGCAGAATAATGAGACTGTTCCAACTCTTTTTAATGTGCAGATACAGCGAAGATACAAAGCTGCAACAGGATATTTGCCTATTCTCTTTGAGGGTTCATCTCCTGGGGCTGGCAAGTTTGGCTATCTAAGAATTCGCCGTCGCAACCCTCCAAAGCAAAATTAGATTCTGCATTTATTAGATTTCAGGACAAAACATTAACAACATTTGTAAAATCATATAAGAGAAGACGAGTCGTTTGTGGCAAAATCATTGTGAAAGTTTGACTATATTAAAGCTTCTAGTCTGGACTCACATATATGACAAGAATTTCTACTATCTTCAATAAAATGCAAAAATATGTTGATAAATGCTCCCTCGAACTCAGTTGTATTTTTAAGTCTGACCTTGAGCGAACTAGAATTTTATACTTTCTAACATTTTACTGCACATCTTCAAACTTTTCTGAGAAGTTCTAAACAGAACTGATTGTTTTGAAGATGTAATGCAAGTATTCTCTCTACTTGCTCTTTTTAAATGTTACATGGAATGTTTAAACGGTTGCAATTTGATTGCTATCTTCTTTAGACATTAAGGAAAAAGAAAGTGAAGCAGTTTTGTTTTTCTTTTATTTGAAAGAAGCTAATTGTAGCTTCTTCCTAGAAGCAGAAGCGGTATTAAAAGTTAATTTTATATTCTTATAAATAATTTTTATTTATCAGTAAATATCCCTTAGTGACTTCAAAAGGGTAATCAACCATTAACAACAATGTGACAAAGAGTGAGACTTTATGTCTTTAGTAAACAGAAAAAGAAGGGAGAGGGGGCCAGGGGTGGTTTGGGGGGGCGGGAGTGAACTAGAGAGGGAAAATTCAAATATGTAGAATGATTCAAAGCTGAAGATCTCATTCAAAATGACCTTTCAGTCGAGTTGGAAGTTAAGTCATTCTTCTACTGCTAAAAATGGAGTGTATGTTTGGGATGCATTAACCAAAGAAAAGAAAGCAAAATGACAAGTTTGAAATTTTGAATAGCCAATAATTAGAACCAGAGAAATGCTAAATGTGATCTGTTATAGATTGTGTACAGGCACAGATAACACCAATGCTTTGAAATTTCTACATGCATATGACAATATGAAGTGTTCACAAGATCAAAGGGCTATTACCCCCTATCCCACAATCAAAAGGAAAGCGCAATGGAAACCACTACTATTAATACAACCGAAGCAACAGACTAATAGTGCTTATCCAGTCCAAACTGAATTACTGTTTCTAAGCTTACTTGTCCGGAACTTCCTCTCTTTTTTTATTCCCGGGGGGGGG